>BMAV01020107.1:12309-24266 GCA_019973955.1 Trichonephila inaurata madagascariensis
AAGAAGAAAATCGTGATGTGCGAATTAAGTTACTATATATTAGGGATAGGGAACCTTTATGGATCAACGTGACATTTTTTCTGAGGAAACATTTAATGAGGTATAGACATTCCGAAAAATAATTTTGACTAGTGATTATAGGGAAAATAATAAAACTAAATACTAATAACTCAAAACTCTTTATTCACTACGAAAATCTATATTTTGTTCTTTTTAGTAGCAAGTGTTTTAGTTATACGTGTAATATAAATTAAAGTAACATTAGTGTGATTTCTGCTGTTGCATGCAGATTATAGATGAAAAATAACATATATTAGGATTGTAAGATGTTCCTTTAGAAGAACGTATGCTGAATTGGAGTCATATGCCAAACGGTTCCAAAGCGAGTATTTAATGTTATTCATCACGAAAAATAATGACTCGCAGACATAGGTAGATGAAAATAAAATTAAAATAGCATAGTTCAGATTCTTCAAACAACTAAATGTGTCTGGAATCGCTATAATTCCATGTTTCCAAAATTTCATCACTAGCATAATTACTTATATTGATTGTTAATATTTCTGTTTCAATAAATTCCAACTTTCTCCTTTTTTTCAATAAATTTTTGAATCCATATTGAACTTGACTGGAAATCAATCAGAGTTGCTTTTCAAATTTTTTCAATTTACAACCAATCGAATTGAGACACGTTCAGTTTATTAAATGAAGTCCCATCAGGGTACATAAATAACTTGAGCGTATCCGAGAATTCTTTGAACTTAGAAAATCTCGCTAAAAACTGTGACCGATCACTCGAGTTTGTTCGTAATACTTCATATAGAGTTTTGTTACTTTGAATTAAAATGCAAGCCGTTTTGATCGGTGGAGTGCCCAAAATATTGTGTCACGTGTCATTGGTTCGCCGTCCCTGCTATATATAGTCGAAAGTTCTAGCTACAGGAGAGGGTAGGAGAGGAGATAAACCCAAAATCAGGTGAGATCATTTCTCACAAGCATAATTATTGAATTATTGTGAATATTACTTATTAGGAGAAAGCTTTAAAGTGACGATTGTTCATTGAGATTAAATTGGTATTAGATTAAACAGATTAGATCGAAGTAAGGATCGAGTTTGATAGTCTCCTAATCTTTCGTGTATTATTGTTCTACTTTCACAGTTAGTACCGAGACATTCTTTTACTGTTATTAATGGTTTTGTGTTGTTTATTGTGAGATTAATAAATAGATTGATTGGATCATGGCGAGTGTTTTTTCTCCACCTCCTACATATCTAGATGCCCAAGAAAGATGTGAAAGCCTCTCACAACATTTCTGACGCCAAGGATGAACGCATTGTTCATATTGTAAGCATACTTTACGTGTAATAAATGTATTTCTTCCCTCTTCTTACCCTTTTTCATTTCACTCGACATCACACCATTCATAATTGTTTTTACGAATTAATCCAACTAAACGTTTTGGTGACCCCCATGTTGTATGTTGATTTGCCTTCCCCTTGCTGCCTACTATTAAACATCTGAAGTAGTCGGTCGAACTCGGCAACACCCTGTATAATTAAGTAAAGTAGAAAGTTAAATTACAAAAATAAAAAATTTCTACATACGTTAAAAAAAATAAAAAAAAAACCTCTTTTTCTGAACAGGAAAGGAAATTCAAAATTATGTTACCTTTAGCGTACGTATTGTTAAAATACCATAAAGTTATCTTGCGCAAATTATAAAAGTATATATTTAGTTCCGATTCTATTGCAATAAATAATCCTTACGCTAATAAAAAAATATAATAGTGTTTTTAGTGTTTGTTAACCTTAACAAATTAATATTTATCTGTGTAATTATAAGTTTTGTTTATTTAGAGATACGACTGTCTTTCATAAACCTAAAGCACAAAACCATACCTATCAATGATGGAAACGTAGTAAAAATGAATGCATAATATATAGTACACCTAACATTATCTGAAAATAGTTATTATGAATTTTATGGAACTGAGATGATCGTATTTTCTTCTCAAGTTTCAAGTACATCAAGTTATGTTTTTAAAACCCTCTGATAATCCAACTTTGTTTGTACTTATAAGTCCATGTAAGATATCGAATCGTTCAAAGTATTTAGTACTAAATATTCAGTTGACGTTTGTAATCTCTAACAAATAAGATCTTATAAATATACCTTTATTCTTACACAAACTTCTCGTTAGGATCGATTCCAATGACGAATCTGCTTCAAAACCGCATTTTAGGAGGACATTTGGCAGAGTAAATCCCTTAAATGCGTTGGCAATTTGAATGAGCATTACCATCGAAACTCGATGTCCCACGAGACAATTTTCAATCTATTTTCGAGTTATATAATGTTAACCGAAAGGATTCGGGTTTTATTATGGAAATGAAACTTTTTCTTCTCTCAAATAGAAAACCATCTTACATTTCAGCCAGAATACTTTCCATAAAATGTGTTTTTCAATTCGTTTAAAGTAATTGAGCTAAAGTCCCTAAGTACTCTTTCGGAAATTGGTTTGATGAAACATTTTTAAGAGTATTAAATTTTAAGCTGCAGTTACACATTTCGATGTATTACGTACTTAAAATGCATTTATTGCGTGGAAAATGCAAAAAGTAAAACAAATAAGAAGAATAAGAAAAAGAAAAAATTGCCTCAGTAAATTGTAGATAAATATTTCGTAACACACAGCATGTTCTAAATATTTAAAATTTCAAAAAAATGAGCGTCAGATATATTTATGATTCGTTCTTTAGCTAAACGAGAAAGGAAAGTTAATTGTTTCCAAATACTTTTACATGCGAAATAAAATGATGACACTTTGGGGCTTTGAGTACAGCCTGAAATACACAGAAAGTACAAATTTCATTTTGATTGCTTTGGATTATATTTATTTCATTTTTATCTTCAGTTAGAAAACATAAGTATTAAAATACTATATTAAAACATTCTCCGACTTTTTAGAGAGGTTTTCAAATCCTATTGTCTGCTCAGAGTTCTGGTTAAATAGTTCTTTTTTACCCTTTTCGTTGATTATGTTAATTGATATTGTATTAAAACTCCTTCAAACTAAAATTTATTAATGTATCTGCTGAAATTTATCTGTGCATTTTTCCTTAAGTTACTTTTTGAATAGAAATCTTATTATTTGGTCCTTAAGATTGAGAGAATTTTCCAACATTAACTGGCATCTTTATGAAATATTTCCTTGGAATACTTGCAATCTTATCATTTTAACTCTTGTTAACAAAAAAATCCCAACGTAACTTGCAATTTAGTTGGAATACAATCTTCCTCAAGAAAGATCACTTTTATTTAATTCTTAATATTATATAGTTCACTCTCTCTCTCTCTCTCTCTCTATATATATATATATATATCTTGTTCAAATTTTCAATCGTTAATAAAATAGTTTTTATTAATCCACTCAAATTCAAATACATTTTTTAAAACTTGTAGTGGATGATACTTGATGTTATATAATAGAGTTTTTTTCTCTCAGATGTTAATTCGTTAATTAAATATGTAATTCATGAAGAAATAGTAACGAATAAAAATAATAGTACGGCACCATACATAATGAGGAAAGCCGCTCGTTGTACCCTTTTGAGTAGTAGTCTTCCCAGTAGATAATTTTAATTGGTTTAAACTCTTGTAAGTTTAGTTTGTTTCTTTTTGCTATTCACATTCATCTTCAATTAGGTTTAATTTTTTTGGCAATTTAAAACAGATGATAGTTATCTTGACATTGAATTTTAGAGACTTTTAAATGATGCATAAAATTAACTTCTTTAAAAATAGTTTAATCACGCCATATATACTCCATAGTGGTTTGTTCAGATGTAACGGTATAACACATTTTTGAAAATAAGTTTAATAAAACTAAAAATGGTGCGTGGAATGCAACGTGATAGAAGTGCAACTTCTTTGGCGACGTTGGAATATTGATTATTTGCTCTAATATTCCAAACTGACCTTGTACATGTCTCAATCGCCTAATTTGCATGAAAGTATTCGTGGCGAACTGAGTCTCTCTGATACCAAATCCAAAGTAGGAAGATATGCTGGAATTTCTGGTATACAAAACTGTTATATTTTGATAAATTTGGTATACGTTTTCTACTTAAACTTTGTCGGAAATTGTAACATTCTTTATAATGTCTTCTAAATTAATTTCCGGTAAAATATTTTTCTGCTCATCAAAACAGGCGATCTCAAATCATCTCTAAGCCATATTCTATCACAAATCGACACACCCGTGACCGAAAGGATTATCAACGAATAACTTTTGAAAATCTTTGCGAGCATTTTTATGGGTGAGTGAATATTACGAGGGGTTTCGGTGACCTACTTCGTACTTTTGAACCATAGTCAAGTGACGAGGACGTCACCTGAACTGGCACTCTCCCTCTCCTAAGTACCACACCAGCGGGAGGACGTTTGTGCTTTCAACAGGTTTAACGTGTATCGCTCCCCTACACGGTGGGTCTTAAGTTGCACTCGACTCTAACTCATGACACGCCAGGCATGATCTGATAACTTGACCACTAGGCTACCTTGGCCACGCGTTTTTATGGAAATCATAGTCTTTGTAATGTAAGATAGAATTTATTATGGATTCACATGCATCAGTTCCAACACGCACTAGACTTGTTGAGGGTTCTGTAGTTGACGGGTCGGGAAGGGGGGGGGTTCACAAAGTCCGTATTAATCTGTGCTGTCATTAAAAGAGTCTCAATAACATTCCCATTCCTTAAACTTGGCATTAAGAGAGTGTTTTGCAATGATTTTTTTCCATGCTCGATATTCTCTCATGTGTACTCTGATGGAGATTTGGCAGTAGCACTTGATGAATTTGCACTGTTTTTCTGTTTTTTGTCACTTTTTTGACTGGACTTGCTGCTAGCTCTACTTTCTTTCTTTCTTTTTCTTTTTTTGCTTTCACGAAACTTTTTTCCTCTTTGTACATTTGATTTAGGCATTCTGACTAGAATTAAGAATAATTGAACGCAAATGAAAATTAAAGAAATAAATTAGGCACCGAACACATCGCCATGTAGACAACAATCTAAAGAAAACTTCAAAAAAGCACGCTTTTGCTGAGAGAGCTATTTTGTCTACACCGTAATGCTCACACTGCAACTGATACGACCGTTGATAATGTTCCCGGGTCGGGGGGAAAAGGACCCCTAATCGGAAGGTGGACAAGTTCACCAGTGGGAGGCGTGGGCAATTATCTAACTTTTTCACCAATATTACGCAAGTCACATGGTGTTCTCCCTCCCCCCTTTTTCCTCCTCTAGCTATCTCCTTACCATGGTGACGATTCGGGGGAATAGGGAGAAAACTACTTCCGTTCGCCTTTTCACTATTACGCAAAACTGGGCAAATTTCTCATTCACTCACGAGCGCAAAATTTTCACTTCAAAAATATGGAGAACATGTGGAATCAATATATATATTTTTTTTGATACAGAAAAGGCTTCACCTATAACAGATTAAAACTGTTTATCGTAGCTGGAGTATTGTTCATATTTTCGAATTTTGATGAAGTCACCGATGAAGACGCTGAAAAATGGAATTTTTCCTAAAATCTTTGGCAATCCAGTGTAGGGGATATGGTTCTGTATCCAAATTCATATATTCCATTATATTCGTAAGATCAGCCAATTAAACTTTTCAAAATCTTGTAATGTAATATTTTTATTGCATAACAGTAAAAGTCACTACACATAATTTTTTTTTTTTTTTTTTTTTTTGTTTTTGTATGACCAAGACGCATTGATTAATACATTTAAAATACAGCAAAGCTTTCTGGAAAATGCTCATTTTTTTTTTCTGTGATGCAACCCGCGGTTTCAGTAAAACGTGTGTTTGTGGATCAGGTAAAGCTCTAATGATTCCTATAACTCTTTTCTTTTAGAGAGATATTCTATAATGGACGCTTTCTAAGGCTGAAGGGAAGGGAAGACTTACTTGTCCAAGCTGAGATTCATGATCTTTTTGTTACTTCGTCAATGGAATGCTTGGGACTAAAACTAAATTATAGGTAACGGCAGAAAAGAAAAAAAATAACGATTTTAAAGTCTTCGCTTTAAATATAAATTTTATTTCTAGCCTTAGGTTTCGTCATTTGGAATTATGATTTCATGCATAGTTTTAATTTTGAAAGAAATAAAAAAATTGACTTCCCTTACCAACGAAGTAAAATAAGTACATATATAAATAAATACGATTTACAAAGAAAAACACCAGTCAATAAATACTTTTCATATCACCATAACACTCGTTTTTTCAACTTGGACTTTTTCTGTAAATTAACTATCTACTGTTTCAAAAATATTTTTCTGTACAAGAAAAAGATACGGAAGAAAATATCAGTTGCTTTTGTTGTTATTACTAATGCCACCTGCCTAATCGAGGTCCATGAAATTCATCACGACGAAAGGCAGACTTTACGTCTGTCGTTAGCCGTAGAATTGAGCACCATACAGGTGACAGTACGTTTTGACTTGTTTGTACCCCAGTTTTGAGGGAGAACACCCTAGGTTTGGTCAGGGGCCTCCTACCTCTCTTCCCCTTCTCCCAACCTCATCAGAGGACTTGTGACTCAACGACTATTTAGAGTACCCGCATGCTGTAAATGCACTATACATTTACAAACATTCATGTCTTCTCCAAGATTCAAACCCATTGGCCTACGACGGCATAGCAGTCAGCTTCGTTAACCACTCTACCGGATGGACGACAGATGTGCTTCTGACAGCAACATTGAAAGGTGTTTTTTCACTACACTGTATGCAATTGGTATTACGATATCCAACATGGAATATGCTGTCATCTATTAAATTTTTTAAATATACTCTTCTAATTTCCCCTCAAGTTTTATCATTTTTATCAAAATTTAGAATTGATTGTAAACTATTTAAGTTTATATTTAATAGTTTATAACTAGGGTTGGCATCACGTCGATCGCGATCGACCGGTGGACCGCTTGAAGATTTTAGCTGGTAGTAATTATATACAAAAAATTCAAGATTGGCTGACGGTACGCAGAATAAAGTCTTCCACTGACTATAACAACAAAAACTAACTTTGGATAAAAATGTTTTATTTTTGAATTTATTTTGAGTTGTTTCGTAATAAGTTCATCATTTGATATTATTATATTTGTGGCTAGTATTATTATGTTTGTATCTTGCATTTTCGTTTAAACACGGTTTAAAAAGAGTTGTTACAAAAGGTAAGTACATATTCCGTATTTACTATTAAGTTATAATAATAACCTTTTTCAAGAAAGGGGGTGGGTCGAAGGTTTACCATTCTCGTATCATACCCCAATACGTAGCCAAACATATGTATATATATTTATTTATTTTTTGATTTTGTCAATTGTCGGGAACTGAAAACAGCAAAAGTAAATTAATGAATAAATAACTAATATTAATTAGTAAAAAAATACTAATAACAAATACTTAATTACAGTTTACGTCCTTTTTTACATGGGATTATATAATCAATTGCAAAAAAAAAAAAAAAAAAAAAAAAAAAGGGCTATGAGGGAAGGGCCGGACCCGGGGACTCCCCCCACTAACAATGGGTTGACCGCAAGACCTTGAAAAAATTAGAAGTAGCCCGTACTCTGGAAAAGTCTGCCTACTCCTGGTTGAAAGCATGATTTTACTATTTAATTACTTTTTCTATCATTTTTGTGGAACTTCTCTAATATGATTTATTTTAATTAAACATTTTTATCGACATTTTGAGTCTCGCATGTTATTGCTGTTTAATAAAAAATAAAACTAATTTTCGAATAGTTTTACGAAATGAAATGGATTTATCGCATCGGTTCTGCTTTTACATATTCTTTTTTAGACAAATGGATAAACTATCACGGAGGTATTTCCATTTATCAATAAGAGAAACAGACTGCATATTGAAATGCATGTAAATACGCAGCGCCATCTTAATACATCAAGGAACTCATTTGATATGCGACGTTTCCAACTTATTCAATGTTTATCTTATTTAAATCTGATTTAAAATGTCAAATGGAATGTTAGGAAAACGATGCATTAGTCGAGACGAAAAACTGGAATTTTTGCCGAAATTCATTCTTTTCAGATTTTAAAAAACCATTATCATTCGTCGGGTAAACTTTACATAGTCTCGCGTTCCCAAAGCGATCAATATCAACTTCGAGAAGAAAAAATGTCATTTCCAGATGATAATAGGAAAAATATAAAATAGTAATTGGAAATTTATTCTTACCCTTCTATTTCAAAGGTTTGTGAGAATGAGATTCAGAGAAGTTTTGCCTCCGCACGCGGTTTTAAGCTTTAGAATTCTAGAAATGAAACTGAATATTTTATCCTTGCAAATACTTTTCGTTAGCGATGCTTATTTCTTTTTGAAATAATTCATCTTCGAATTGGAATCCCGAAAGATCAACAATAAAATCAAACCAGAAAGTTTTCAACGTTAACGAAGGCATTTTTCAATTCAATGGGTTTGAGATGAAATTGAATTCAATGCTTTCCTTCCATTTATATTACAATATTATTTTTTACTTTTATGATTTGATTTTTTTTATCTCAAGCTATTTTTAAATAGTTTTGAAAAAACTGAATTTATTTGCATTAATAATTTCATGTATTTTTAGTTTTCTTTTAGGTCTACTCTTTACTAAATTTTATTTAATTTATCAAACTTAGTAAACCCAACACATATCTATATATATATTTTTTTAAGTATACAAAATATCAAAAAATTATGCTTTGGGGAAAAAAAAGGAAACACTAAAAGTCGCAATGCTTACACATATACTATTGACTAATATTTGTCTACCTACTTCTATTTACCACACATTATGATACATTAAACATTTTCTAGAATTACAAAGTAATTTTAATTTTTTTTCTTTGTTATAGCTGAGCATGAACACAAATTTACCGAAAATATTTTCATTAAGGTACCATATTTTATGAAATATTTCTTGAATATGCAAAATATTTTACATACATTTAAAAACAATGAACAAAATGTACTCAAAGATTTTTGATAAGATTATTGTTTAATATTTCTATGAAAAAACAGTAACTCTGAAGTTTTGAAAATCTTGATATTTTTCCTTTTTCTCATTTAAAACTAGTTTTTACAAAAAACAAAAATGTTAGACATTAAAAAGGAAAAAATAGTATTGTTCCTTTCTAGTAAAAAGAATTTAATAGAGTTTACATACACTAAACACAATATGAACTATCTTTTAACATGTGTCAAATGAGGCATGGTCGTTTGTTTATATTTTATCCAAACTTTTTTGCATATTCTAAGGTTATTTTATCAACGAACATATAAGTGTAACACATTTTTAGATCAAGAAAAATATGACTATTTTTTAATACTAAAATAAAAAAATCGATCCTTTGAATGTATAAGATATTCTGGTTCCCTTAAACAAAGGGAACGTCAACTCTTAAGTATTAATCTAAATATCTATAACACATAATTTAATCACTTGTATTTTGCTATTATCTGACGTTTTGGTACTTGTTCTGGCTTCACGAGATAACTTGTTTAGTAAGAATTAGTATATCCTTCCTGAAAATCTTCGAAGGATTTCGATTATTAACACACATAAAAAAAAAAATCTGTACTTGCCGTACTAACAACAACACTCACACTTTGCTAGAGTTTAAATAGCATCTGACACTTGCTTAAATCATGATTCTTCTACAGGAAACGATTTTAACAAATATTTTTCCCCCAGAGAGTTAGTAAAAGGATAGGATAGGACCCGTTACAACATTAATAAATTTAACTTTCTGAAATAATTGTGTTCTCACTTTTTACGTCACCACTATCGAGATCACATGAAATGGATTATTCTTTATCATCTAATAGAGAAACACACACATATTTTGGTCTTGTTATCTTTTCCTAACAATCCATAAGTTAACATTAGTATGCGATTCAAACGACTACGCACATTTTTAAGCAATGCTATAACACAATTACTGGTTTCTAAACATTCTTGAAAAGCTGCAATATTCATTGGAAGTTGTGCATGTTAGGCATTTATTATATGTAAGCAGTCCATGTGCTGAATGCTTGTTATCTGCTGAATTATTTATTTGCTTTTCATGTCAAATCCTCAGCGGAAATAATAGTTGCATATCTATGGGGCAATGTTTCCTTTACTTATTTGAATAAACATTAGGTTCTCTCAAAATATTCGAAATACATAAATAATTAGTATCGTTTCGCATTGTGTAACAATAAATTATTGCCTTATTTGGACACATATATTGTTACAAAATGTGGTTAATATATTTCGTATGTATCTAGCTTTTGAATAATGAAACATAATGTTATTTTATTAATGTTGGTTCAAAATAAATTTGTTGAGACAGAATTATTTAAGGGATAAGTTATTTTTCCTGAACTAGTTATTAATCTTATTCTTAACTATTTAATGTGTAAAGAGCATTTTTCCATAGTGCAATAAGATTGTACCAACGCATTTTATAAAATCATATAGATTTAATATTCTCTGAAGTATTTCAAACAATACTGTTCCTGAAATATAAACTGTTCCGGACACAGATACTTCACAAACAGAACGAGCTTTGACTAATTTCACACCAACATAACTTAACCCAAAGCTAAATTGCCAAATATTGTTTCAAGAGCACCGTCATCGACGCTATACTCCTTTCGCGATTTTATCATGATGGAATTATTGAACTCATTCATAACGGAGAAACAATTGAGTAAAAGGCCATTTGTTTAATTATGTAACCTTAGAAAAATCTCAAAATGAAGCTATTATCTGACAATAACATTCAATTATGCTTTTTTTCCAACAGGAAGAACATAAGTTAATTGCAGCAGAAATTGGGTTATACTTCAGTGTTCCTCAAACTGTGGGGTGCGCCCCCTGAGGGCGTGATACTAGTACAAGGGGGGTGCGGGCATATTGAAAAGTCGAAAACAAAAGATTATTTTAAAAATTATTAATTTATTGAAAGAAAACAAACAAAATTCTGACATAATTCTGACATAATAAAAAACAAAGAACACATTTTACGCATTTAACATTACATAATACACTTGTAAATATATCAGTACCCTGTAATATATTTTATAATTAATTTATCAATACTAAGTTAAGAACAAGTTTAATAATTACCAGTGACCCAATGGGCTTGTCGTATAAAATTATATGCAAAAATTAACACAT
Organism: Trichonephila inaurata madagascariensis; assembly: GCA_019973955.1. Lineage (NCBI taxonomy): Eukaryota > Metazoa > Arthropoda > Arachnida > Araneae > Nephilidae > Trichonephila > Trichonephila inaurata. Next base: position 23,557 of record BMAV01020107.1, read on the forward strand.
CTTGATAATTAATCCCTTAAATGCCGATTAAAAATTACATGATTCGCTCCTTAATGCCAACCTTTAACACGTAAGCGAGCGTATGTAGTGTATTGGGGGGGGGAGGGTAGAACAAGACTAATCTATAAGTAAATCTTCTGAGTAAATAAATCCGTCTCAAACAGTGCCAAGGTTCTTTCATAACACTCCAATGTCTTCGGAATAATTTTATGGATAGCAGAGCACAGAAAAGATCGTACTTTGGAAAGACGTACATATACGTCCTGGGCATTTAATGCATAGGCTGAGTGAGACGTTTATATACGCCGATGGCACTTAAGAGGTATAAGTCGTATTGTAGTCTTAGCGTCAAAGTGTAGTGTTATTGAATTCAATACATTGTTATTGTATGGAGGGGGTCGCGAAGAAAATTAGGATTGAATATTGGATCGCCAATATTGAAAGTTTGAGAAACACTGTTATACTTTTAGAATATGGATCTTTAATTTTAATCTGTTTAGCATCGGGCGATTTTTTCTTTCAGGCCTGGGGATCCATTTAACAATTCATATAAAATCCTTACTGAGATAAAACACGTAGGCATTTGTAGTTCATAATCATTCCAAATTCCATACTTATCAAATTCAGATTACACCGGTGTGATCATAGACCTCAGAAAGAGGAAAATGCAATCCCAATGCATTCATTGGCCCTGAAGTTATCATAGACAT
>BMAV01020107.1:24366-68048 GCA_019973955.1 Trichonephila inaurata madagascariensis
TTTTTTTTTTTTTTTTTGTGAAAAAGTTTATTCTGTTTTTTGAATATTTTTTATTGTTGCACAGTTCAGCAATACCCAAAATTTTTCCGTATGCATAAAAAACACTGCAAAGTATTAAATATAACCCCTCAGTATTATAATTTACATAAATACAAACGTAAATTTTGTTGAAACTATGTGTGGCGACTATATTTCTTTATAGTAAGAGACATATCTCTTCCTTTCCTTAAAAAATCAATATTTAGTAAATTTGTTCAGTCTTTGATTAAACAGTATCAAAGTGGATGCGGCCTAACCTTTTTTAACTCTAATAAGCAAGGATAATTAATTAGAATTACTTATCTTGGGAGATCTAACTGTAGATTTCTAATAACTAAATCTATTTCAGCCAAAAGAGTTGTGAGTCTCGATTTGCCCCTTCCCTGTGCATCAGCAATTCTCTAATAAAAAGCCATTTAATTATTTTACTCCTCTTCTATTCTTCCTCTATCCCAGTGGTACTAGTGGCCGCGGTAGCCGAGTGGTATAGGTATCGGATCGTGGCTTGCCTTGTCACGAGTTCGAACCCAGTAATACTAAAGTCCCGCCGTGTAGGGCAGCGATGCACGTTAAATCTGTCGAGAGCTGAAACGTCCTCCCGTTGGTGTGGTGTGGTAGTTAGGAGAGGGGGATACCAGCTCACAGGTGTCGTCCACGTCACTTGACCATGGTTCAAAATTTCGTGGTCCGTCGCCAAAAGCCCTCGTGTAGCTGAACAGTGCGACGTTAATATTCAATCAATCAATCAACCCAGCAGTACTAAAACTTCCGATCAACCAGACACCCTTCCCCTCCTCCACGTATCAGTCTGATATCGTAGATTCCCAAAATTTTGAACAACCCTCCCTGATTCTCAACACATGGCTGAGTGATTTAAATGTTCCTAAGATTGCATCTGCTACTTATACAGATTTTTTAAATCTTCATTTTTCTCTTTAAGGTATCCGACTACGTTCGGAACCGTGATTTTGCAAAATCGTATAAATGGGTAATTTTCATGATATTCAGTGTCACTTAGATTAGAAAATGTATACAAAATGGTTTTAAGAATGGAATGACAATAAAAAGTTATTTAAGTACAATATTTTGACAAAATATGAACATAGAATGACTCATTTTCAAAATATTCTCCTTTTGTGAAAAGAGTTTCTATTAAAATAATATTTTGCCTGTATATAGCTCAGACCTACGTACAGAGTCTTAACTAGAATTTTTGAAATACATCACTTAGAAGTGGGTATATCCATATTTTACGACAACAGAGGGGATAATTTTTAAGAAAAAAAAAGAAACCCCGATAATTATTTCAATGGGTTGTAACTCTGAAAAGAATGAGAATTTTTCAATAATCATAGTTAAGCATGTGTACAGAGATCTGAGCTATATACAGGCAAAATATTATTATAATAGAAGTATTTTTCACAAAAGGAGAACATTTTGAAAAAAGGTTATTCTAAGTTCATTTTTTGCCGAAATATTGTATTTAAGTAATTCTTTTTGTCACAATGTCCTTATAAAACAATTTTATACATGTTTTCTAATCTAAGTGACAGTAAATATCATGAAAATTATCCATTTATGCTCTTTTTTAAAATCACGGTTGTGAACATAGTCGGATACCTTAAGAAAACGGTAATCAACTAATTTTTATGAAAATTACATTATAATATTGTCTACGTAGTTGCAAACACAATAAAAAATGAATTAATACATTTGGAAAAATATATGTTCTTGTAGAGCTTTTACTGGGAGCAATTTAGTCATCTAGTCCAGAATGGCACATTTTCAATTTTGTTACGAGGTCTTTCATAGTCTGTAAAAGAGGGAAATAACATTACAAGACACTTTCGTAGACCCCCCTAAAAAGGCGCTGAGGCCCCCGGGAGTTCGAGAACCACAGTTCATCAACTGCTGCTCTACCCCATTCACTATATGTCTACTTAAAAAGTAATGTTCTATGGTTCTTTCACATTGTGGCGTATATATTCAAATTATCCTTTTAAGAAATCTTTGGGTTATCAATTCGCGTTATTCACAGCCAACCTTTCAGAAGAAGAAAATCGTAATATTCAAATTAAGTTACTATATATAGTAGAAGTTTTCTAGCTAGAATAGAGAATGGGAGAGGAGAAAAACCGAATCAGGTAAAATTGTTACTGACAGATATCATTTGAATTATTGTGATTAAATATTTATTAGGAGGAAGAGTTTTAAGAGAGGTATCCGACTACATACAGAAACGCGATTTTGCAAAAGCGTATAAATGGATAAAATTTATGATATTTAGTGTCACTTAGATTAGAAAATGCATATAAAACTGAAAAAAAGAGAATAGTATTACAATAAAAAATTATTTAAGTACAATATTTCGGCTGCAAATTAACTTAGAATAAACTTTTTTCAATATGTTCTCCTTTCGTGAAAAGTGCTTCTATTATAATAATATTTTGCCTGTATATAGCTCAGACCTCTGTACAGAGGCACAACTGGAATTTTCGAAAAATATAACTGAGAAGCGGGTTTATCCGTGTTTTACGACAACAGAGGGGAGAAATTTTAAGAAATAAACGCCGATAATTATTTCAAATAATTGTAACTCTAAAAATAATGTGAATTTTTCAGAAATCGTAATTGAGCCTGTGTAAAGAGGTATGAGCTATATACAGGCAAAATAATATTATAATAGAAGCATTTTTCACGAAAGGAAAACACTTTGAAAAAATTGTATTGTAAGTTAATTTTTAGCCGAAATATTGTATTTAAATAATTGTTTTTCCAAAATGTCTTTAAAACAATTTTATAAATGTGTCCTGATCTAAGTGACATTAAATATCATGAAAATTAACCATTTATGCGCCTTTTTAAAATCACGGTTCCGAACGTAGTCGAATACCTTAAAGTGACGATTGTTCACTGAGATTAAATTTATATTATATTAAATCGGATGATAGATTAGATCCTATATAAAGTAAGGATGGAGTTTGATAGTCTCCTAATCTTTTGTGTATTACGATCGTTGTTCCAATTTCACGGTTAGCACCCAGACATTAATTGTATTTGTGTTGTTCTATTGAGTGATAAATAAATAGATTGATTGGATCATGGCGAGTGTTTCTTTCCTTCCTCCCACATAACTAGGTGCCCAAGAAAGAGGTGATAACCTCTCACAACATGGTGAGGTTCTTTTATGAAACATTATAATAAAGGAGATTTTGCCTGCTTTGTAGAGTGATGCACGTTGAATCTGTTGAAAAAGTCTGCACTGTGGTGTGGTGTAAAAACTTAGAGAGAAGGAGACTTGCTCAAATGCTGACCTTATCACTTGGCTATGGCACTGAATTACGAGGTCCGCAATTCTTAACTAACACTGTCAAATTTGTTTCTTATTTGTATCGCTTCAAATTAAAGGCTACTCCCAATTGTCTTTGTTGTTCTGTTGGGCACTCTGTTTTAATGCTAAGAAAACTTGGTTCAAATGTACCATTAGAAATCCTTCCATTCCGACTAAATTAAAATCATGTATTTGAATTGCTTCTACAATCCGTGATCAAATTCCTTAGATGTGGGATTGGATCTCTCTCTCTTTGGTCTGCACTTAACATTTGTATTTGATATTTTAATTATTTTTGATGCATCTGTAAGAATGCTCGAATAATATATTTTCTTTTTTCTTCTCTTACCATATTTATGTTTTTTTTATTATAATTAATTTTAGCTTTGTATGTTTGAAGTATGCAATCACATATGTATCTCGTTAATTTTACATTGATTTGTAATTTATAAATTTACTCTGTATTCCTGTAAAAAATATATAAACTAAGATTTTGCTCTATAAAGACTGAACTCTCAGGGGACCGTTTTGTAGCTCTAAGCCCCTTTCAGGGTTAATTTGGTTGATTTGAGCATTCTACCAATAGATTGTGTTGCGTCAATGCATGACGTTAATGCCGATTAAAAGAAGTGAGCGTTGTAACTCGTTACACAACTTGTGACGGTTCTATCCGAGTCCTTCTTAATACTGATCCTCTTGGGAAATAATGGGTTTTTAAAAATTGGTATATTATAAAGCTTCCCCCCGAAGAGGAAGATGTGACAATGCAAATTATGACTTGTATATATAGATTAAACTTTCAGGCTAGAAAAGAGAGAGAGATTAGACTGAATCAGTTAGCAGTGATTAATTAAACGTGAAGTGAGGCGTTGATACTTCGTAGCTGATTATTGTAATATTAAAGTTGATTATTTGTAACCTAGGAATCAAATTGGATTACGTCGTTAAGAATTAGAGGCTATTGCTTAGACGTAAGTGAGATGATTATTTAAAGTCTTCTTGTATCTCGCCTACCTCGTTATTGCTCTGCATATTTGGTATTTTGGTGCATCTCTAAACTTGGTTAATTGAATTTGTATTGTTGTTCTTAACTGATAACAAATTGAAAGTATTTTGAATATGGCTAGTCTTCCTTCCAAATTTCCTACACCCATGAACGTAGTGGAGTGACTTTTACAATCTAAAAGCAATATTAAGTACCAACGCAAATTTTATTGGTCGAACTTCACGTGGCATTTCGCTGTTGGTTTATTAACACTAGAAATACCGAAACTTAGTACATACCTATATTGCCATAAAGCAGTCAAAATGACTGCATTGGGAAAGAATAACTAATGTGAAAATAAATTTGTTTAAAATTAGTTTTAAATACTTTTTTATATTATTTAAAGTCATATAACAAGTTATTTGTAAATATTAACATTAAAGAAAATTTACTTTTCTCGGAAAACAAATGTATTCTAAAAAAAGTATAAGAAATGGTGCCATTATATACACCATTGTTGTTCTAATTGAAATTAAAAATAAGTCAAAATGACTCCCTTCGGCAATCTAGTGTTAAAGATGCTCATACATACGGTTTGATATAAACCAAAAATACAAAATGAGGTTACACAAAATAATGTGATTACAAAATACATCTAATGACCAAATAGGTCATTTTACATTGAAAATTGCTTAATTTTCCTTTAATAACTAACGTTCCTCAAATAAGTTTGATGTCATTCCGATTGTTAAACTGATTTTTCCATATTGTTGCATCGCAGGTGCACCTGATATGCATCATTATATTTTCAAAAATTTATTTCGAAACTGATTTTCACCATTAAATTAGCTAAAATATTTCATCCGCATTTGGCACATTAAGTTTACTCTATCCATACGACATTTAATTTGTTCTGGGAATCGGATTATCATGTATGCTGCCTCAACAAGTTCACGAGGGAAACATTTATGATGCCTGCGTCACGTATCTAACGAATAATTACCCATCCGCCAATTCTAGAGTCAATTTAGGTAATAATTGCGCACAGAGATGGAAAGGGCTAATCAAGATGTCGAAATAATGTCAAATACATTTATTAATTTGCTTTCATGAATACGAATGCGGTGTTAACTTACTAAAACGAATCAGTGAAATAATTAAATCCATGCTTCCATGATTAGACCGAATGCGCGAATTTAATTAGGAGTCATAATCTTATTATCTTCTATTTCTCAATCAGATTATGTAGTTAACAGAATTTAAATATACGTAATGAATAGTGCAGGCACATATCTGAAGTTAAAATATTGCCACGCATATTTAAGCTTTAAATGCTTGTCTGTTGAAGCTTTGCAATCTGAAGTTATAATGCATTATATAAAATTACATCAACATTATATGTGTGTGTATATATATATATATATATATATATAAATTCAGTGGATTAAGGAGCATAAGTGTTAACAGTTTAACGACTTTTTACTTTTTTTTTTCATGAAATGGATCTCTAAATATGTTTGTTCATTTTGCAGTTTTAGCTGCTTTAAGTAAATTTAACAGTAGTTACGAGTATAATTTCGATATTCTGTGAAGCAGAGATATTTTAAGGAACATTAATACATAATGACGGATTAGGGCTCACAAACAACGTTCAATTGGTAATAAATACGGGCATGATAGAAGATTTAATGTGTATTATTTAATGTTTTTAATCAAATGATTAGAAATATATATATATATGTTCTTGGAGCGGCTTACCTCCTCAAACCCCAACGGAATATAAATTTCACTGTAGCAGCCCGTGCCACGGATTTTGGGTGATCTCTATGGAATATAATTTTAAGGACATCTTTTTTTCCGATTCGATAGAGAATTCAAACAGTTAAGAGGGAGAGAAAAAACAAGTCATTATGCTGATTTTTGTTCAGTTTCCTTTTTTTTGAACCGATTGCTGTTTGTTAATTTACTGTTATTTTTTTGTATTTTAAATGTAGTTATTCCATATATTACTTATTATTTGTTATGTGAACCCAAATGATGAAAAGACAAACTGCAGATATGTAATATGCGAGAGAAATATAATTTGTATGTTATTATTTGCTATCTATCTGACGGAGAGGCTAGAGGTTGAAACCTCTGGGCTTATTTATATAATTAAACATAAAAACCGTTTGTGGGCAATGTGCATTTGCGATGACGTGCACTAAAACACAAATACTTATCATTACATAAAACTTCAAAGCAGTTAATGTAAATTAGTGCTCCGGTACGTCAAATCGTTCTGACCGTGAGATTAATAATAAACATCGTAACATTCACTAACTGTTTGCTAACTTCTAGTGTACACTTCTTGGAATATTTTAAGGAAGTCCTCTTTTACCCCTCTTTTCAGATATATTAATATAATAATGCATATTTGCATATATAACAGTTCCTTCACAAGATTAGTCAAGCAGAAACTACAAAGATTAGTTAAAGGAAAACACGCGTGAGAACTCGTAGTTAACTACAGAAATATATTTTACAGCAACGTTATCATTAAATATAAAAGAAAAATGTATTTCTCAGGCAAGTACCTCAAAAAATTCAGAACTGTTTTATGAGAGTATTAAAATAACATCAAAGGAACAAAAAGGGGAAAAAATCATATGTAGAAGAATAACGGAACATATACTGTTCGATGCAATACAATTTCTTGTATAATTAAAGTAGGTAAATAAATATATATAAAAGTTTAACAAAACGTCTGACTCGCCAGAACCATTTGAAAGGCCAATCATCGTGCTATAAAATTAAATTTTAATAAAAATGATTTCAAATAAAATGAAAAACAAACAAACATTGGAAAGTATTATATTCAATAAAGTGATTTCGAGAGAATGGATATATTTAAAATTTGTATAAACTTCCTTGCTTATAATGAAAATAATAGACAATAAATAGTTATAGTATTATAAATCAATATTTCTTAATAAAAAATTACACAGGTGTTTTAAGTCAACTATTTTTAAAATAACTTGAACGATTTTCAAGCGAGTTTAAATCATTTTTAAAAACATATTGTAATGCGATAAAAACAACACACAAATAAAATAGCTTTTTTCGCGTTACAATCCCAAAACATATAACATACATCACTGTTTATAAATATTATTTACCTTTTTGTAAATATCCAACAAGTATAACGAAATTGTTTCCAAGGAAATTTTAAACCAAAAAATACAAGACAAAAACTTTTATAATTTTCATTTAATTAATTGTATTAATCCTTATATGTATATTTTTTTTATTTATTTCCGAACAATAAAAAAATAATATTTCTAACTGAAGAACATCGATTTTAATTACAAATTTTAAAAAGATAAGAAATTTTATGTCCAACAACTCTCTCTCTCATGACAAAATATTTGTTATCTAAAATGTAAGAATTCTATAAAAGCAATGGAATCATATATAACAGAATTATATTAAATTAAATACCTGCAATCAAATACGTATTTTATAATAGTTATTTTTTAAACTTAAGAAAAAAATTATATCTACATGTTTTTCTGACAGTAAAAATGAAACAAGTTTATTGGATCCTAATCTAATAAATGAGAAATTATTTATATTATTAAAATAAATTACTGATTAAGATTTTTTTAAATTTAAATCATCATGACATGTCATTTCAATTTTCCTAGAAATGACAGTTGGCTGAGTTTTAATTACCACAACTCACATTCACGCAACAGGAAAGAACAATTTAAAATAATAACTATTCTTAGGATAAGCACATGCATTATTCAAGTGAAATTGGGACAATTAATTTAAACTTGAAAGAGAAGGAATTTTAGTTTAAAAAAGGAATCTCTTAAATGAGTACTGAAAATGAAAATTGAAGATGAGCATATTTATTATAATGTTGTAACATTGTATATTTAATTATACTAATTTTTTTTAGTGAAACATTTGTATAACTGCTTTGTATTTTTTTTTTATATGTCATGATAATAGAGTCCAATATATGATACAAATGAAATTTCCATAACATGCATGAAATACATCAAACTACAAAAACAAAAAGAGCTATTAGAAATTTAATGAAGTTTTTCATCTGATAAAATAACTCATCCCTAGTAAAGATAATGAATTGAAAGTGTGTATAAATACGAAACATGTAAGTAAATGAAATAAACAGAGTTGTTTTTTGTTTTATTCTTTAAAGGCATGCCAACGCACTTTTTTTGTACACACTTATGACTAAAATTAATGCCTCCATTTCTATTGTTTCTTCTCACTCTAAGCAATGATCAAATAACGAGTTTTAACTAATACGATTTGCTCCCTTTTTAATTTAAGTAATAAATTTAATTATTCCATGTAAAAACATCCATTAAGAGAAAAGTTTCATTATTTAGTAATAAACATTAAGGGGCATTCATTGGATGAAAGAAAAAAAATATGAAGCACTCAATACAAAGAAAACAAATAATTCGAAACATTTATAATGCTTTTATATTTGAGTAAAGGTAGAGAAATCGATGAATTTTCAGTGATAAAAGTGAAAGGAGAGAGAGAGAGAGAAAAGATGAGTAATATATTAAAATAAGGAGAGAAAGGGATCGATGATATTTTTTACTCAAATATAACAACCGAAAAAATATATCTTGCCAATATTCTTCGATATACTTTGTAGAAAGTAATCGAATTTAACATTTTGGATATTCTCTAGTCTGCGTCAATGTTAGGGTGACTGGATTTCTATTTTCTTTATATCGCTATAAATTCCTGGAATTAGAAAAAAGAAAAATATTTGTATTTTTTTTCTACCTTAAGTTACACCTTAAGGAATACATTTTTTAAGATGAATGAACAATTTCGTAAAATTTTGAGCCATATATATATTTATATAATAATAATTTTAGGGTATAGGCAAAACAGATGATAAGTAAGATATTTCTGAGCATACTATTAGTTTCAGGTTAATTCTCGCGTGTGTATCTGATAAAGGTTTAAATCACGTAATATTTCCCCATCAATAGTATTAAGATTCGCTTAGGTGCCTCGTAAAATAGCCTAAAATGTTATTAAAATAACATGATGGGTAATAGAAGTTTTAATTTATAATAAAGATTAATTGTACCTTTGCACGAGTTTATGGGTCAAAAAACCATGCGTATGATGTTAAGTTAACTTAAATTCTGGTACCTAATTTTATCCCGCTTATAATTTGCTTTTAAATATTAATCTTTGAAATTGTGCAAAGGGAAATCGTGCCGAATTAGACAGAAAATATTTTTAAATAACCAATCTGATGTTCCAAATTCCATTCCAATTTCTTTTGAACAATATTGTTACATTTAGATTAATTTAAATTGCATCGTTTCTATAAGTGTGTTGTTTATTTTTAAGGTATCCAAACACGTTAAAATGGCCAAATTCTTTCAAAAAAACATATTTTTTGTTTTTTATTTTATTGAATAGGGCTATCATTTGGCTTTCTAAGACATCCTTTGTTTTGTTTCTACGGTACCTAGAGGTCAAGTTATGATCAATTTTATAAAATTAAAAAAACCGGAAGTGAGCCTGTCATCTACCGGAAGTAGGAATTTAAATGGCTTAAAATCTGTCAAAGATTACTTTTAGGAGCATTTTTTTGGAAATACAGTTTTAAAATTCTTTTAAAGAAATAATATAAATAATTACTTGTCTTAAAATTTAGTGGCAACACTACATTTTTTTCAATAGTTTGGCAATAAGAAATTGTGTTTACAAAATTTTCAATCGCTTTTCACTAGCTTTTAGCTCAAGTGTTTTGATTTATTTTGCTAACGTTGGCATTCTTTTTTAAGAAATTTTAATATTATTATTTAAATTTTATACTCTCTTAAGTTATGGGTAATCGCAAGAATAGAAATTCTACTAGTAAAGATAAGTTTAAAGGCAATAGATACACTAATAAGAACAACACAAATGAGATCGATAAAAATATCAAATCTGCACCTATTGCAAGTGAAACAAAACTTCAAAATGATTCAAAAATGTCAAGTACTGTTGAAAATTAAGATAAAAACGTAATTTTTAATTTAAAAATTCTAAGTAATGTGATTTTCTTATTATGCTGCCCTGAATGTTTCGAAAATAAGATACAACTTTTTCAAGAATCTGTGCTTGGCTTAGCATCTAATATGATACTATAAAATGTAGAAACTGTAAATTTTTCAGCTCCTTTTGTACATCCATGAAAGTCAACAAAATACACAATATTAATCTTTCCTTTGTTTTTGGCTTAAGAAACATTGGAAAGGGACACTTGCTGCAAGGAAGCTGTGTTCAGGTATCAATGTGAACTTTCCTTCTAAGGCAACTTTCAGGTGTCTTGAGAAAAAATTAGAGCATGTTTTTCTGATAAAGTTGCATGTAAAGTTATGAATGATGCTGCAGCTGAGGTTCACAAAAAGAATAATTTTGATGAAGTTATTCAATACGGTGTGTCAGTCGATGGAACTTGGCAACGTAGAGAACACTTTTCTTTAAATGGATGTGTTAGTGTATCTTAGTGTTCCGATACCTTAATCCAGACAAAACAAGTAATATGGAAAAACATTTAAGTTAATTCCTACTTAGATCAACAAAGAAAATTTTATTTCAGCTACTTTTTATTAAATAGTTACAATTAATATAAATATGTATATACATAGGACAGAATAACAACATTAAGTGGTAATTAATTGTTATTAATTATCATTAAAGTATCATATTGTCATCCAAAACAATCGTGTATATAAAATTTCAGTTCAACTGAATGCTTTAAAACGTGAGAAAAAAACCGTTTCAAGTTTTGACACAAGTTGCCAAAAGGGTCGCTAAGTCGCCAAAAATGATGACAACGTGACTGTATTTGTAGTTCTTTAAATATAGCGCGCTTATGAGCGCTTAAATATAGTTTATGAGCGCTTCAAAATGTATCTTATTAACGATTGGATACTCCCCCAAGATAAATAAATAAATATATAGAGAGTGTGAGCTAATAGTAGGAATTGAAAAAGAGAAAACTTGTTTAAGTGAAAATTGGCAGAGTTTGCATACAATCTAATAAAAATGCATAGATTTTTTCTTTATTTAATAAGATCTCACTCCAGAGAGAATCCACTTACTTTTCAGCAATATTTAAAGAATTTTTTTCTATAAAAGTTGTGTTTACGTCCTCTGTCACAAGAAAGAAAGGTTCAATTGATATTGTAATTTTTCCTACACAACTATTTAAACTAGCTTTTCTGAAACTGCCGAGCGTGCCTCCCTGGGGAGGGTGATAACCCGGCATGGGGGTGTGAGCATTGCGAAAAGTCAAAAATGAATGATCATTTAAAAATAGTATTCATTTAAGTAAAGGAAGCAAAACAAAATACATTCTGACACAATAAAAAAAGAATAAAACACTGTTACACTGTTTTAATTTACTTATAAATATAACAGTACAGCTGAATGTATTTTATAGTTAATTTCAAAGTTAATAAGTAATTCACACACAAGACTTATTGTAGCTTTAGCATCAAAGTACATTATTATTGAATTCCTTACATTGTAATTATATGACGGAAGGGGGAAGGCGACAAAAATCATGATTGAAAGTTTGAAAAGCACTGATTTAAACCAAATAATTTGTTTTACATTTTAAAACTACCATTTGCCTCAAAATACATTGGAGACAGAAATATTAACAGCATTTATAAGTAACTTTCCTATTACATTATTAAATTGATTTTGAAGAAAATAAGTCAATTACAGAGACATTCATTTAAAATAGAAAAGTAAAATTTGATTTTATTTTATTATAAAATGCTGCATGTTGAATACTTCCGTCTTGAAGTGAAAAATAAATACTTTGTAAAACACCTGCATTACGAGAAATAAGTTTGAGACAAACACACTTCAGATTTTCAAAGGCATAGGCTCTCTTAGGGATTGAAAACACTAAAAAAAGTTAAAGACCTTCTTTAAAACTAATAAAATTAGCAGATCTGGAATTAGTGTCAATCCTCTTAACCGGACACAATCAACCGAGAAATGTAATAAAAGAAAACAAAATAAAATTAAGTAATATATAAAATAAGTAAAAATATTTTTGCTATTTTTAGGTACTGCGTAGCATCAAGTATGTATAAATTTCCAGAAATAGCTTCTTTTTTTTTCATAACAGTCTTAATATTTTAAAATATGTCCTTTTTTGAGGAGGGGGGAGGGGTCTTTGAACCGGAGATACGTAAACTCCTACCGTAAACGTTGCCCGAAAGTGATCGGTGTTATTTCTTTAACGACAAATTTATGCAGGAAATTATAAATTTAATGACAAATCAAGAGTTGGTGAATTCGTACGTTTCTAGAAGATTTCAATGCTTATATTTTTTTTGGTTAGATCTCAATGTGCCTGTAATGTTTGCATGTTAGAATATATACACACAGGGTGCCCAGGCTTAATGAATTCAAAAGTAATGGTTTATTATTACGGAACTACCTATGATAATGTAATAAACTGTTCATCCAAGGATTGGAAAACTCTTCGAAGGTTTTTGCGTCCAGTCCGTTCGACCACATGTGCAAAAATTTTTCGGCAATTAGAGACGATAAATGTTTTACACGGAGTTCATTAGTAAAGATGTGGACGCAACAGTAAAAAGGTGCAGTGCTTACTTTGGTTAAATCAGTCACGCGTGTACATCAACGTGTTCGAACAGTTTGGAATGTCGACCCTCCGACATCAAAATCTATCCACTAATGGGAAAGAACTTTCAAGGAGACGGGAACTTTGGTATCTCAAACTGGCAAGCATCCATTTCCGTGATAGAAGACACTGTTCATCGTGTTCGTGATTCATTCTGCAGGAGTCTGGATAAGGCAAACCAGTAACGGCATTCTATTCTGTTCGAACACGTTGCTGTACACGCGTGGCTGATTTAAATTCCTTTAACCAAAGACGTACGCACTGCATGTTTTACTGTGGCGTCGACATCTTTACTAATGAAGTCAGTGTAACAAGTTTATAGTTTGAAATTGCCGCATAATGCGTGAACGTGCGATCGATTGGACTAAACACAAAAAATCTCGGAGAGTTTTCCAATCCATGGTTGAGTAGTTTATTATATTCTGATGAGTAGTTCCGTAATAATAAGTCATTATTTCTGAATACTTTAAGCCTGAACACCCTGTATAAAAAAAAGCATGTGTTTTAGTTAATTCTATTACATCCTAAGCTTGTTTTTAATTATAAAAGTTAACCTTAAATTAACGTTCTACAATAAAATTTCTTTTTTTTTTCGAAAGAAAATGAACCAAAATACGGAAAGAAAATGCATATTTAGTGTTTAGTTTTAACTCAAGAGTTTTTCCGTTTTGTGTGTTTTTCGTAATCTATTCACTCATCTGGCGAATCTGGAAAGGAATTTCGAAAGCACATCTCCAAAGTAAATTAAACCGACAATCACTTGTGAACCGAAAGCCTTTCAAGAAGCCCCGTGACGGATTATATCCGATTGCCATAGTTACCGGAAAGGCTTTCGCACATACCCTCGGGTTACCATAGCAATACTCAAAGACTTGTTGGATTCAAGAATCCGGCAATTGGATGAATAAAAAATTTTTCTGCGATCGAAGAACGTTTGAATCAAAGAATGTGTCACTGCGAAAGAGCGTTTGGGTTTGGGGGGGGGGTCAGGTTGAAATTTCATAAAAATAGTAGATTAAGCCTCTCAACAATGTTCTGGTACTAAAATATTAAATTTTTATATTCATATTATAATTTGATTAACATTAAAATTATTGTTGTAATGAAGTTCATTGTACCAGGGGATGCATGCATGTATTTTTAACGCAAATATAAGTGTTCCTTTTTGATTTAATCTAACACATTTCTTAAGTTTTGGTGTTATGTAGTTCGTTGATTCTTTTCTTATAACGAAATATTTGGTATCATTTCATTGGTTATCAGGGTTTTATAACGCATTTTAAATTGTAATATAATAAACTATTAACTGTAGTAACTTCTTATTTATTTATTATTTTTTATAGAATATTTTCTTTCAAGGTTAAACTAATCATACATCAAATAATTTCTCAGAACTATTTACTTAAAAATTTTTCATTCTTACAATTCATGATCCTCTCCTTAAGAAAATTGGGGAAATTAGTGCATGCATTAATCAATTTTTAATAAAACTATTATGCGAAACTGTTTCTTGGGTAAGAGGTTATAGCCAATTGAATATATTAAATGTAAATTTTAAGAACCGCTGAAATGTATGGCATTAAAAAACTTAAGTTTCATTCTTTTTATTTGAGGACCCATGTATAACTGTTTTATGTAATAATAATAAATAAAAAAAAATCCAGCAAAATTTTTACTATCAAAACCTGTGTATTAAAAAAAAATAAAATCAGCTATATATGTATAATAATAACTTACCTCAGAAAGCTGAAAACGTTGTCTCATAAATCTCAATTTATTAATAAATACAGCAGTTTTCAAAACATTGATGATTGGCTCAAGAAATTGCTAAACATTTTTAAAAGCTGTATATTTAATTTTATGGAAAAGCTTTAATATTTGAAACATCTAGAGATTGGGAAATATATATTAAGTATCTTATATTCTGAACGGCTGAAAGTAAAACTAAATCGCCAGTTAAAGATATGAGATACAAATCTGGAGAGTGTGTGTGTGGATTTTAAGGAAAAAAATTCACACAAATTCATATAAATAAATTATTAACCGTAAAGTCCAGCTATAGAAACGAAAGAGTGACACTGTTTTTAAATTTCTTTTTAAAATTTTCCAAAAGAATAAATGTTATAAGTATGGTTTATATCACGGGGAGCGAACCTTTATGGAACAACGTGCCATTTTTTCTAAAAAAATATTTAATGAGGCAAAGACGTGCCATGAAATAATTTTTTTTATAAATATTGAGCAAATAATAAAACTAAATACTCACAACTCTTTATTCAATTTGAAAAGTTTGCATTTTACACTGTATAGTAGTAAATGACCGAGTAATATGTGCAATTATAATTAAAGTAACATTTGTGTGACTTCTGTTGTTGAAGATTAGATGACAAATAATATATATTAGGACTATAAAATGTTTCTTTTATCAGAATGCAAGCTAAATTAATGTCATCTGCCAAATGGCTTTTAACCGAGTCTTTAATATGTTATTTATATTTGAAAATAATGACTCGCAGGCATAGGTAGATTAATATGTGGTTACAATAGCATGAGTCAGCTTTTTCAAACAGTTAAATGTATCTGGAATCAAATTCCATGTTTCCAAATTTTCATTATTAGCATTTTAACTATACTTCAATTCTAACTTTTTCCTTATTTCAATAAAATTTTGGAATCCATATTGAACTACACTGAAAGTCAGTCAGTTGTATTTCAAATCCTTTGTTTCCAACCAGTTGAATTGGGACAAGTTTAGTTTATCAAGTGAAGTCATTTAATGGTATATACTAAACTTCAGCGTTTCCGATAATTATTTGAACTAAGAACATCCCGCTGAAAATTCCTTGATGGAAGAATCGATTACGGAAATAAATTTTTCAATAAATTTTTCTTTGTCTGGTTTTACATGTATATCTAAATCTTGGATAGGTATTTATATATATATATATTTCAAGTTTGGGAAATACTTGTAATGTCTTGTAATGCATTAATGGACAAAACAATTGGCGCTCCAAGAAGGAGTCATCAAAATTAAACGAAATTTTACTTACGTAATGGCTACTTTGATACAAGTAAATGTTTAGAAAATCAAAGAAAATGGATCATTTATTTCAGGGAAAAAGTCAAAATATCAGAGGATTTAATACACTGTTGAACCCTCTCTAGCGAGAATGAACGATATGATATGATCGGGCATTGAGGCATATAAGTTCTGTATGAAGTCTTGAGACATTTCGTTCCATATTTGCTGTAACCTTGCCTCTTGTTGGTTCAAACTCGTGGGATGCCCAACTCGCCCTCCCAAATTATCCCAGACATGCTTGATTGGAGACAAATCTGGAGAACGGGCAGGCCAAGGAATGGTAGTAACAGTGCGTAGACAGTCTTGTTACACACTTGCCGTGTGAGGCCGAGCATTGTTTCGTTGAAAAAGGGCTTCTGAGAGCCGTTGCATGAGTGGTAGCACATGTGATTGCAGAATGTCTTTGGATTGACATATTGCTGGATTGACATGGTGCCTCGTATATCAATATTAGGGGTGACCGTGTATTGTAGACAATGACACCCCATACCATCACACCAGCTGTGAGAATGTTGTGTCGCTGTAAAGAAAAGGTGGGATTGATGCGTTTACCACGGGGTCTCCACACACGAACACGGTTGTCATCACTGCTGAGATTGAGTCTGGAAAGTCTTGAAAGTCTTGAGTCGCTAAAGACGACCTGGTTCTATTCCGCTGCAGTCCAGTTTCCTTCTTGCGCGGCACCACTCCAAACGGAGGCGTTGATGGGTGGGCGTCAAGAGCAGCCAATGTAATGGGCATCACGATCCCAAATGTCATTCAGCCAGGCGCTTTCGTATGGTTCGAGAATATACAGGGGCCCCTAGTGAAGGTGCTACTTTTGCCTGAATGGCTGTTGATGAAGCTGTTGGCTGTACGCGTACATTTCTTATGATGTGGCGGTCTTCTCAACGATTGGTCTGTCAAGGACATCCTCAACCTGGTCTCACCACTGGTACCAACACCTCCTCACAACACAATCAGAGCGGACTAATTGACGAGCCCCTCGCCTAGATGTCCACCCAGCTTCCATCATGCCGACGAATCTTCCTTCTACTCAAACTGTGACAGCTGCTCATATTGTCTTCGAAAATGGTGCAATGACATGACTATTACAGACCTTTTGACATGACTCTTTATTACTACTTTGACATGACTCTTTCTCTTGTAAACGTTTCAGCACACTCAAACAAGCTTTGTTCATCTGTTATATTTATACTCCACGAAGAACGATGTTAAACGCCCTCTACCGGCTATACGTATGCGCAATCACGCTGCATTTCGAATCATTTGCATATTTTTCTGACATGTACTTTCATGTTAAGTTTCGTTACGATCCCGCAATTATTTCTTGGTGCGCTAATTTTTTTGCCCATGATTGTAATATCGTTTATGGAAACATGCAGTTGAGAGTTAAAAGTACGAATGAGATCCCTAATGAGGATTACTTTATAATGAGCTTCATTTGGAACCAAAATGCAAACCATTTTGATTGGTAGCGTGCCCAAAATATTGTCTCGCGTGCCATCAGTGGCACGCGTGCCACTGGTTTGCCATCCCTGGTCTGTATATTAATTAGGAGAAACCATTGATATATCAGCTTATATATTGAGAAGGTGAAATAAATAAATTCGAATAGGATACATAGTAATTTGTCTTGGAATAAAACATGTATCGCTATACGTTAAAATGTTTTAATTGACTGAACCAAATACGATCTCAGGCAACTTGAGAACACTCGCTCCTGTTCTTGTTCCGTCGTTAGTCGCGGGGTGTTGAGAATATTCCGAAACTTTAACGTATTTACTTCATACTGAAAAACTTTTTAAGTATATTATAATGCATATTTCTAAAGTAAAAATGTGTTTTGAATTATGCAAATAAGATTATTAAATTTATTCCATATTATTGAGACTAATCTTGATATAAACTGAAACAACAACATACACATTTTAAAATGGATTTTTTCGTATTTTTGTAATAAAATATAAGTAAAACGTATATACAAGTAATGAACTTACTTTGTAATTAATGCCAATGATAGTAAAATGTAAGAAAAAAATATTTTAATATTGCCCCAAACATTCAGAGCAGATTGTATTCATATGTTTTAAGCAAATATATATTTTTTTCTCATTGAAGACAAAAACAATTACTTTTTGCCTGTTTTACCCGTAGATATTCAGTGCAGCACCCTTCTATTGGTGTATTATTGCTTTTTTTAGTAAGTTAATGTTTTCGACTACTTTCGGAATCGTGATTTTAAAAAAGCGCATAAATGGATAATTTTCATGATATTTAGTGTCACTCAGATTAAATTCATGCATAAAATTGTTTTAAGGACTTTTTGACAAAAAGAAATTATTTAAATACATTATTTCGACAAAAATTAACATAGAATAATCTTTTTTTCAAAATGTTCTCCTTTTGTAAAAAAATGCTTCTATTGTAATAATATTTTGCTTGTGTATAGCTAAGACATCTCTACAGATGCTCAACTAAAATTGTTGAAAAATGCACATTATTTTCAGAGTTACCACAATTGAAATAACTATCGACGTTTTCTTCTTAAAATTGATCCCCTCTGTACTGTATGGATAAACCCACTTCTAAGTTTTATATTTCAAAAATCCTACATGAGCCTTTGTAGAGAGGTCTGAGCTATATACAGGCAAAATATTTTTTAATAGAAGCATTTTTCACAAAAGTAGAACATTTTGAAAAAAGATTATTCTAAGTTATTTTTTGCCAAGATATTGTATTTAAATATTTTTTTTTGTCAAAATGTCCTTAAAATAATTTTATACATATATTCTAATATAAGTGAGACTAAATTACATAAAAAAATTATCCGTTTATGCGCGTTTGCAAAATCACGGTTCCGAACGTAGTCGGATTTCTTTAGTCAGTTCGTCTTCTTTTGTAGTTCTTTGTTAAGATTCGGGAGTTATGATCTCATAGCACACTGGGTCTGCACAAGTTCTATTCTAATCTCATCTAATAGTCATGAACGTCTTAGTTTTATATCAGGAAAAACCGATTGATAGACAATGGAAGCATTAACTCCAACAGTGTTAAGTAGATGGTAAAATAGTTACAATAGCCAAAGATTACATATTCGCGACACATCATATATACTTCACATTCCATCAGTGATATCAACACCATTTTTAATCAAATTGTAAAAATTCACTACTCTCTCCATCATTCCAGGAATGGTTTCTATTAAAGTATCGTTACTTTCATACATAGTATAGATAAGTAGAATTATTCCTTTTTCTACAATACGTAACAGTCAAGAGTGGACATGCCAGACTTATTTTACTGATGAAGGATAACGGTATCTCCCTTTTATTTTTTCGGAGTGTGCAAATCATCGTTTATCTATTTTTTAACAATTCTTCTGCAACTAGTATACTAGTACACCAGCTGTCGCAAAAATTGTTGCTTCCAGAATCATATAATGGTTGACATATACGCAGTACAAAAATATAACGTAATTAGTCACTGGACCACAGTTCCCAAGATAAATTTTGAAGGTCATTACATTCCAATCGTCGAAGCGAAAGTTATTGCATCAGAACCAGGATGTTCAATTACCCAAAATGTTCAGCTACTGAAGAAATCGTGATTCTGCGCATTTGTTTTGGAATTCTGGAAACTTTTTCTTGTTGCTGGGGTATGCAGAAATCAAATTAATGGAGTAAATTTATGGACTTTAGAAAGTGGTAATAATTCACTTAGTAATTCAATCAGTTTATATCTATATATATATATTATTGGAATTCCCTATAGCAAGTATATAATTCTTAAAAAATCAAGACTATCAAAAAAAAATGTCAAAGGGTTTTTTTTTTTTTAAATTCTTGCAAGATTTCTTAAAGAATCAGAAATTTGAATACTACTAGATGTAACTTTTATTAAAAAATAACATTTTTTATCATAACTTTCACTGCTTTATTAGATATTTTTTCCCACAACACAATATCCCAAATCTCAGAAGAGCATAGAGTCTGTAGTTGGAATTTGTAATTCAGCTCTCCTTATTTAATTTTAAGGGAATCACAAAAGCATGGAATGCGGAAGATAAAACATTTAGAATTCAGGATGAGAAAGCTCCTTAATATAAATTTGAACCGAAAACATTGAAAAGAATATGTTTTTTTTTAAGTGTGGATTTTCGAAGCTCTGAAAATAAAATCCATGTAAAGTTTATTTTACTTTTATAATATCTACTCTGCTTGACTTCTCATGCCTTTTTCTACTGATCTGATTTTATTTGTTTTTGATTTTTACAAAAGCATATGATTGTGGTACTTTTTTCACTTTTATCAGACAACTCTTTCTTTTTAAATTACATTTGTCTGGTAAACTTAAAACTATTCCTTTATGTTTCGAACAGTGAAGCACTATTTTTATAGCAAACAATAAAAAGTTACGAGATCATAAAATGTATTTTTTTATAAACTTCAATACCATAAAGCAATATTTTTTTTCAACAAAAAAAAAGTTTGAGTAATTCCGTGAGGCTCAAAATGCTTATTGAGCAAACTTCAATTTTTAAAATGGTAAAAAAGTTTATTTTCGATTTTCAGTACTAATAAGATACGTTTCCGGAAAACATGAATTGTATAATGAAAAAAAAAATCAGCCTTACAATTTTTCAAAAAAGTTAATATCGCTACTTTTACTTTTCATCATTATGTGAAGCATTTAAAAAAGCGAGGCAATGTTATTTCATAGTTTTTTTTCCCTCTGCATTTATGTTTACAATTATTTTGCAAACTCCCTTTTTTATTGCAGTAGTAAAGGCTTGCTTCGGTCGAAAATATATTGTAAGAAACAGATTCAGTAATAAAAAAGGGAAAAAACTTCAAACGCCTCCTTTTAATCAAATAATTTTTTGGCGACAATCGGACAAATCTCTATGCGGCTTTCTGGAACCCTGAAATTGAAAAAAATATATACTGAATCAAAGTAGAATTATTTTCGCCCAGGCTTTTTCTTTACATTTTAGAATGGTAAGGGGGCTTTAAATAATTTTGAAGGAGTTTTGAAAGTTTTTCATTTTAAAAAATTGGAACAAACAATAACTTTCGAAAACTCAAAATTATTTAATAAAGAAAGTCACAGAAACTTATCGTATCTTAAGTATTTTATAAATTAGAAAAAAAATCATGATATGTTCATAAAAATAAATATTTTTGAAATGGTATAAAAATCTCATTATTTTCGACAATGTTTTCTGATTGTTAAAGATTGAAATAATTGAAACATTTGTGGTTTTTATGTTAATAATTTATAGTATTTGCTTAAAAGAAAATATATATATAACGTATATCTATATGTATTCTTTTGTGAATGAGTAAATTTTTTGATATTTATATATTACGTAAAAATATATTTTAAAAAAAAATTATCCAAATTATTCTATAGAGTCTGAATCTCAAACTTTAAATGGGCTCCCTACGTCTTCACATATTAAGTTCACTTTCGAATGTAAACAGAAATAAAAATACAAATAAATATACTGCATTAATATTAGAACAAAGCGTTCATATCTTAATATTTAAATAGTACATTTTTCTCAAACTTAAACTTTAAAAAAAAAATCTCAAACATTTTTTGTAACCCGATTTTTGGCAGTGAGATAGAAGTTTTCATTGGGAATGTGCAAAAAATGTTAAGATAAATATTTTTCATTAGTTATTTTATAAGTTATTATAAATGTTGTTGATGTCTGTGTGTGTGTTTGCTTTGATTTGGGTATATTATTTTATTTACCATCTTGCTAGTAGAAAATTAACTAATCCAAAAAGAAATTCTCCCAAGGGCCAGTTACTATGTGTTCTTACTCCCATAATTTAAAGTTGTGATTTGCAGGAAAACACGCCAACTCTCAGAACTTTCTGAGCTTTTTTACTAGATTGATTGATTGAATATTAACGTCGCACTGTTCAGCTACACGAGGGCTTTTGGCGACGGACCACGTAATTTTGAACCATGGTCAAGTGACGCGGATGACACCTGAGCTGGCACCCGCCTCTCCTAACTACCACACCAACGGTTAGACGTTTCAGCTCTCGAAAGATTTAACGTGCATAGCTGCCCTAAACGGCGGGTCTTTAGTGGTACTGGGCTCGAACTCGTGACAAGGCAAGCCATGATCCGGTACCCTTACCACTCGGCTACTGCGGCCACCTTTTTTACTAGAATTGTGAGAATTAAGATTTTAGATTGGATTCTCTTATCCAGCCTTTTAGGTACTACTGCATTCCGTCTGTCGTATGGACTGTAGCTTGGAGAACATTTCCGTTGATGTCAAAAGTCAAACCGTTGGGTTCCCTGGTTCTGAAGGTGGGTTTATACAACGCTTGTGACCATAACCACTGACAACACAAGTCTTAGACTCAAAGTTGTGATTACATACACTAGTGCTAGTCTGTGTTGATATCGGATCCCCTTTAAAAACACTTTAAAAAAGACATTAACGTTTTGCACAACGACTACATATATTTGCGGAGTATGTATTGATGAACCTTGTTTTCCTCCGACGATGATGAAAGGTTTTGAAAGGAAATAAGTCAAAAGGCTTGCTATAATTTTAGAACTATAGGGAAAGATTCATATACGTACTCGAAACACAAAGAGTAGTAAGCAGACAAAAACGAAAAATAGTAGTAAGCAGACAAGGTGTTGGGGGTTGGAGATGACAAGCACTCCATTTGACTTAATTGTTGAACGTGGAATTAACAAGATGGGACTACATTTAGAAGTATCACATGTATAAGAATGCACGAGGTTAAAAGAAAGAACCCTTCGTCTTAAAAGAGGGTTTTGCCATAAAATGTGGCTGACTGTGACTTTGTGGTGTATAAGACAATACCTGTGGTGCCTATAATCAACGAGGTTACGTCTTTACTGAGGTCATAGGATAGAAGGTGAAAAACAATAAACACGGTTGGGCTTATAAAAGAGCACAATCGAATGCTGACCAAAAAAGAGCTTGATGAAATTCATTGGAATTCACAACAAGAAGTTCTGAAGAATAGTTTCTCTAAAGCCGGGTAAGAAACAATACAGACAAATATCTTTTGGCGTAGTAAGAGAAGTGCTTAACGCATTTTTAACTGTTGTTTGTACATTGAGAAATACCACCCTAATAAATATGTAGCTAAAGGCGTTACAAATTTGTTTGTTGAAAATTTTAATTTATTTACAAGTTTATTCAATGATAACGTATTTTTGCCAAACTTTGGAGAGTTGGCCAACACAACTGTCTTTAGAAATTTTACAACATAAATAATTTATTATGCGTTTTATAAATAATAATCTAATTATTACAATTTTAATAGTAATATTTTAAAATTTAAAATTTCGGTTTCCCGAAAATCGAAATCAATATAAAAGTTGGTTGATTTTTCTGCACAAGAAAATGTTAATAAGATTTACGCTAATTTAAAGAATATTTTACGATATGAAACGCAATATTGTGTTTAACATTAATTCATAAGGAAAAAAATGGTTTCTCTCCGCTTGTGTTTTACAAGGTTCTAGAGCGAATTATGTTCTAAACCAGTGGTACTTAAACTCACCTGGTGGTCCATAGCCCGTTTCTAGAGGGTCTGCGGAATCTCTCATATTACATTAAAATTTTCTTTTTTCACAAACTCTGAAAGACCTCGTGGAAAAACTGAAATATGTGCCATCCTAGACTAAAACACTAAATTGCCCCAATGAAAAAACTCCAATAGAACATACATTTTGATCAAGAATACTAAGTCAAGGAGGGGGGTTTAAAATATTTAAGATCCACAATGTCAGTCTAAATCATAAAGGGGGACGCGTGGATCGAAAGTTTAAGAGCCATTGGGGTCTAAGCGATACTCCACTGTAAGCATGTATATATATATATATATATATATAAAAGTCTATTCCATGTAAGAGCCTTGAATGCAATTTCCTCTTAATGACAATTTCCAACTAAAAAATTGGTTTTTCAGGTTTCATGATATTTTTTTCACTGGGTATTCAAAGGAGTTACTAGAAGATGTAATCTAAAAATTAATAACTAACAAATAATAAATTTAACTGTTGCGAACAGGTTTAATTAACCGTTCCATATAATAAAACTTATATCAATTTTCAGTTAATTTAATAAAATATTAGTATACACGTACACTAATAAAAATTTCATTTATGTTGAAAAAATTAAAAAAAGTAAAAAACATTCTTTAAAAAATCAAATTTCTAGAAATTAATGTTTACTCGTATCTTGTAAATCGTTCTCGTGTCAACATGTCAAGTTAAATTCTCATAACGAAATTGCTTCGAGAAATACGCTCTGTCATGAGCATATTCTTTAAAAAGCAAATATTGATATTTTCGTATATATTTTGCTCTGAGAAAACGCACACATACATGTTCAGAAAAAAAGTAATTGCATAAATATATAGATATACTTGAGACACGACTCGTCTTCGAATTCAATATAATGTTGACGATAGTTTTCGAAAAAAAAAACCTAAGATGCTTGCCAAAACTTTTAAACAACCAAAATTTCGACTTCATAAGAAATGATTGATGGCGGACATTTTCGATATTTAGTTTTGATAGAGTTTCTCGGTTTTTCGAATATTTTGGAATGATTTATGTAACTCTGCTTCCACTGATATCTGGAAAAGCAAATTATTTTTGAAAACAAGTTAGATCGAAGTCTCTCATTACGGTAGCATATATATATATATATATATATATTAAAAAAAAATAAATTACATTTCGTATTCCATATCTATTTCTCGTGAGAAATGATCGCATTTTTTTTTTTTTAAATGAATCACGTAGTTGTATATTTATGGCAAGAGTGCATTGATAAATTTGGCAGTTATCATCGATAATTGTAACAAAAAATATTTTGTTGATATGGAATTTAATTTTACAGGGTGATAAGCTACCAAACTGATAAACCTACTGGGTGTGTAAGGGGCACGAAAACGATTCGGAATCGCAGATAAATGCAGGCTCGCAAATGCCATAGTTGAAAGCTATGGAGCAAAGAAGATGATGAAAAGTACAGAAACAGCAGCAGCAACACATTAATGGACAGAAAACATTTTATTAAACTGTTGTACTACAGCAGGTGATCGAAATTTTGAATAAAAGTCGTCAGCCATGTATGACAGCGAAGCAGCATGGAATTACTAACGTGTTGTAGGATTCCTGCAGGCAGTCTTGCAGTAGTTGTCGTTGAATGGAAGGATTCGTCAGCACACATTCTGCTGCATGTCGTCATTTGAGATCCGTTTCCATAGGTTTTGTAGTGTTGTGGCTAATGCCACCTATCTGCCGTATTCAGAACGAGGCGCACGAAGTTCAACGTGGCAAGGGGCTAGAAATACGCCTGTCTTTGGCCTAGTCCTTGAGCACCATAGAGGTGACAGTACGAATTAGCTCAGCGAAATTCCCCGAAGGGACGGTAGATGGCGTCACCACCTGTCTCCACCTCCCAATTTTCACATGGGACTGGAGGGAAGAGAAATATTCTCCAGTCCCCTGCACTCGTGATTCAGCCCGCAAGACTTTCGGACCCACCCCATTCCGTGTGTACTCGGAGGGTATTTGGTGGCATCGGGCATCGAACCCAGGCCTTCTGAACTGGAGTCCGATGCTCTGACCACCAGGCTACCCAGGCCGTTTTCATAGGTTGTTGGATGAACTCATTTTGAACGAGGAACTGGTCGACAGTCTGATAGTGCATGAAGAAAAGGATTGTAATGGACACGCCACTCGGTACTTGTACCAGCCACTTTGTTTGGTCATATTTGCTTCGTATCACACGAACTTCGCCAGTGTCAACAGAAAGTTACGTGATACTAGCTCCTTAACAAGTTAACTGTTTTTCTTATGTTCAATGTAATTGTGTCTTCAGTTGAAGTCATCATAGCTTGAATATTTGCAGCTGCTGGCAAGATACGTTACGTACCAGGAATCTTATAGAACAAAGTAAATTTCATAATGCGCAGCTGTCGAGCCTACGAGACGATTTCTAGTCGTAATTTTCAAACTTGTTGTCGTACAACTGTTTAGTAAAATATTTTTGTCATATTATTATGTTGTTTTTGTTCTTTTTTTCTGCTTCTTGGCACCGTAGCTCGCAACTACCGCATTTGCGACTCTGCATTCCTATGTGATTCCGAGTCCTGTGTACCCTCTACGCACCATTTATGTTTGTCGTTCTGTTAGAGAATTACTTTATATAATCATGTAAAATTAATTCATTTTGATTGAGTGGATTGGTTTAATATATTTTGGAATTGAGTGGATTCATTTTTAGTGATAGTTGCAGTCGGGGAAATTATGAGGAGACATTTAGACATTAAACTTCCTCATTTTACTGAGGAACAAACATTGACACGAAGAGTACACCACAAACACAAATAGACAAACACGTGCGCATTTAAGACAGTCACAAAAACATTGATTATTTGTTTTATATATCTCTTCTATTTATAGTCAAGATTTACCGGAAGTTATTAAAATCGTTTTATTTCCTGTAATTGGTTTTCTAATCATATCATCTAATCTATAATACGGTAATTGGCACGGGTAATG
This sequence comes from Trichonephila inaurata madagascariensis, assembly GCA_019973955.1. Classification (NCBI taxonomy): domain Eukaryota; kingdom Metazoa; phylum Arthropoda; class Arachnida; order Araneae; family Nephilidae; genus Trichonephila; species Trichonephila inaurata. The sequence goes on from BMAV01020107.1 coordinate 51,101, forward strand.
GAAATCTATATCATCCCGTTCTAAAAACGCTGGATAAAAAAGAAGCAATTTATCGCACGAAGTCTTGGAGAGCTGAAGACCTTAATGAATCAAAATTTCTCGGGAGAAAATTTAAGTAAATTATTACATGCTTTCTTATTTAATGACCTATATCACATCTTTAAACAATAGAGTACAAAAAAAATAAACCAGCTGGGTGGCGTGGTTGGTTTGTCACTGGCCTTCTGCACCTGATTTTGCAGGTTCGATCCCGGCATAAGTGGGCGGATTTTCATAATGCAGAAATTCGATAGTAGCCATGTCGTATACGGCATGTAAAGGATCCCCAGGGGTGATCCTTGGTAAAATTCTTGGCAAAATTAAATCCTAATACAGGTTCACATCGTCAGAGCTTCCTCTAGGGAGGAAACTGGATGTCAAAGTTACCTACGGAGACTGGTATCCGCCTATAATATAGGCCCTATATGGTGCCTCATACTAAAAAAAAAGAAAAAATATATCATCTTCCGGGGAATGTACTATATTTGCAATGGTAAAACACCAATCAGCAAATATTATAAATAAAAAAAAATAATTTTCTGAATTTATCTTTTTGGCAATATTTTTAAAATAATTTATAAAAGTTTTGTGTAAAGCCTTCAAAGAAAAGTTAAAGAAATAAATAAAGGACCATTGTTTTTATTTAAATAATAAAACCATATAGAAATAGATAGTGCTCTACTACTGAGAATTGATATACGACAGAAACAACTCAAATGAAATTCCGTTTCAGATATGTATACTTCATTATTTTTGATTCTAATAATTTTCCAATCTGCTTTCATTAGGCCTCTCCATACAGGAGGAGTTTCCACACAAAAGGCAATATAAAAGAAAGAAAATTTATTTCTCCTATTGAATTAAAATAAATAATTCATGCATTTTCAAAGAAGTTTCAAAACAAAATACAATTTAGAGCAATGTAATTTCATTGGTAAGAATTGTACAGATGTTAAATACACAAAAGAAATAAGAATGAATGGGTACGTGGAATTCGCATCAAAGTTCAAAAAATGAACAAATATTAATACAAAAAGAAAAATTGAACGGTTTAAAAATTCCCATAAAGATGTAAATTTTAAATTTATCTGAATTGAAGATATTCAAGGAGTTGAATAAGCATCGTGGAATAAAGCATGTTACTTGCATTTATTTAACAGAAAAAAGGAATTTGAAATTCATTGTGTTTTTAAAATTTAAAGAAAATAATCATTTATATAATTCGCAGAAACAGCTTTTTTTTCAACCTCATATTTAATTTTTCTACATAGGATGTGATCCAAAAATGAAGAACATTTACATATTCTCCCTGCATTAAAATTCAGAACATTTACGCATTCTTTATGTAGTAACATTTCTGTATATAATTGTATTTTTTAAGCTATTTACATTTTTATATTGCAAATAACCATTTTTTCAGTAGTTTTATTTAATTACTCAGTAATTGGAATGATCAGATTTTATTAAATTTTAGGGTCTCACTACTAATTGATCTTTTTAATCAATTTCAAAAATCATTGGCAAGTGTTGTAATATATATATCAGGTACAGCGTTTTTTTATTTGAGAAATTATTTCTAAATATCTTACGGAAGTAATCTACTAAAAAAGTAAAAATATTAATCGAAATAATACAAAAGAATATTTTATTTAAATAAGACCAGAATTTGATTCACGATATTACAATATCATGAAATCCGAAGAGAAATAAATCAGCAATCCATTTCAGTACCCATTTTTTGTGCATTATAAATCTAACCAAATATCATTCCCGTCTTTAAGGTTAACTGAAGATAAAGAAATTCTAAACTGAAAACAAAGGAATAAATTGTAAGAATAGGAAAATCATTTTTCAAAATCAAATAAATGAATCAAAGAGAAAAAAAAATTACAATAATAAGAACAAACTAATTGCATATTTTCATTAAAATCAATGAATGGACATCCAAGCATATTTTTGATAAATATTATTAGGATTTTTATAAAGCATAGAAAGTTCTTTTGGAAAAATATTGACAAACATGAAAATTAGAATAATTAAAAGCATATTTTGGGAAAATTATTCTAAATTAAATATCCCTTGCTGACATTTGTGATTTTGCAGAAGATTATTCATAGTAGAAGTCATTCAAATACTAAGATCTAAAATAATTCACTTAAAAATTTCATACTTTCATAAGAAATGGAAATATATAATATTTTGAAATCTTTTGAAATCTTAAGATATACATATACAATTAAATTCATTTTAAGGCTATTGACTGAAATTTATAAATAAAAGTTATTCGTTTTTGTATTATAGAATTTGAATTCATTTTATCTTCAATACAGTCTTTAAAATATTTTTTTTAAATTGAGTACATATGGAAAACATGCCAGTCGATATACAATCGCAAAAATTAAATGAGTACTTGTTTCATCCTGTATTTGATTTTACTTCTTTGCTGAAATGAGAAATTTTCTACCTGCTGCAGTTAAATTCTTTATGATACATTTTTTTTTAATAAAAGGGATAAAACGTAGTTTATAAACTCAATTAAAAACTGATGAGAATCAGTCAATACTTTTTAAAATTATAGATTATCTAAGCATTTTGAAAAATATAATTATCGCTCATGAGAGTCTTTGTCTTGTAAAAAAAAGTATAGTTTCACTTTATTTATGAAATGATAAATATAACAATCAATTATCTTCGAATTCACATGAAACTACCAATTATTTTTTACTAGCATTTTGAATAAAAATTCAAATTGTTTTTCTTTCCGAATATAATTTGAAATGTATTGAATATAATTGATGGAAACCATTTATCATGAGAATATTTCTTCTCTAATATATAGTAGTAAAAGTAACGGCTTCAACGGAAAATGATAAACATGTGCAATAGTTAAAATTTTCGTATTTAATTATCGTTTGACTTGAAAAAACTAATTATATTTATTTTATATGTAAAACGTACTTTTAGTAATGTCCGATGTTTCTGATTGCAACCCTGTTCAAAATTTTACAGCTGATGGAGAAAAGTTTGAAAAAAAAAAAAAAAACGTATAAAATAAATTAGAATAATGTGTTCGAAAAACAAGAAAATTATTGGACTAATTAAGAATAAAGCGAATATTTTAGAGATATGTAAAATTATTCATTTTTTCAATTTCGATTGATGTAATAAACTGAATTGAAAATTACATTCATCTTAATGCCGATTAATAATACATTTTTCAAAATATTGGTGAGCAAGTTTATTCCGTAGCGCTGTATTTATAATAAAAAAAAGACAAATATGTTGATTTGCCTTATTAATATTTGCTACTTTTCCTATTCGCCGGGGCAGCCGATAAAGTCAACAAAAATGATATAACTGAAGCAGTAGCGCACTTAGGAATTTTTCAAGGGGGGGGAGGGGTCCGGGGTTGAAAGCTCACCATTCATGTATCATGCTATTTTTGATTTTGTCGATTTTCAGGAATAAAACATAGTAAAAAAAACTAATTATTGAATAAATAATTAGCATTAATTAATAAAATTAATCATTAATAACAAATATTTAATTAAATTTTACTTATTATATATTTAGAATTATAACCAATCGGGAAAAATTCAAGGGCTTGGGGGGTTCCGAACCCCCAGGACCCCCCTTGTGTGCGTCACTGAACTGAAGCCAAATGCGATATTCCTAATGGTAAACTCTTACCTACGCATTTTTAAAAGATTGTAGAATTTTCTTATCAGTAATATATTTTTCATAATACTTTAAAAATAGATGAAAAATAATGTTTATTCATATGATTTATGTCTCCATTTTGTGTTGTCTCCAAAAACGCCATTTTGGCGAGATTTACACCGGCGAACCGGAAAAGTACCTAACAATTTTATAGATCTATGTATTTTAAATGTTCTAATCATGCTTATATAATAAAATTTTGATTTGCCAAAATTTGCATGCATAAGAATTAATTTTGTGTGAAACTAACATTTATTCCAGTTATGAAATGTATATATGTAAACAAATGTATCCTAATTTCGTATGCACTCAATATGTTACAGATAGAATATTAATTTTTCTTACGAATTTAGAGAACGTCTATTTTCATTACTATGATACTCCATTAAATGATGCGTCTAGCTTGTATAATAATTTTGAATTAACCGGTGGTAAATTTTTGATTTAATTATTAACTATTTTGATTCGAAAAGACCAACTAAAATGATTCTAAAAGGTGCTGTTTAAACAAAAAAAAATGTAAATGAAGTGTTGTTTATAAAAAATACATTTTTAAGCCCGTGTGTAATGACTTTTGCCTAAAAAGTGTTCAAGATTCATAAAAATTTCATAAATTGAAAATTATTATTGAATAAAAAAAATAGGAGGAGAAAATCTTTAAAAATCAATATCAACTATTTTAACATGGAATAAAAATTGTGTTGGACAATATTGGAAATAATGATTCACTTCCACATGTGGTAATATATTTATATAAATCTCTAAATGAGAACTTGAGCAAAACTTTTAGCACTTCCAAAAATCCATATATAGTTTTGATACTCAATTACCATGCATAATTGTAATCATGATGCATACTTTTTTAGTAACAAATTATTCAGATATACATCGAAAGTCTCAACCACTGGATTATCTCGAGTGAAACGAAAGTTATTAGATAAATAAAAATTTCCGATAAGCAGTATATATAAGCAAAATATTATTAAACGTTTAACGTAGTATTTTACATTAAGAAATTCAGAATCTGGTCTATACTAATTATAATTTTGTCAATTTTCTTACTTGATTGTATCCAATAAAGCCGCAATAAAAATTAAGAATATAATTTTTTTAAAATTTAAAATAAGAGAAATAAAGACTATAATTATCCAGAAGTTGTGTGTGTTGGAAATAAACCTTTAAAGTTTTAACCTCAATTTTCTATCTCACCTGGAGTATCTACCAAGGGCAGTGTAAACACATCTTGATGTTATTTAGTCATACCGCTTCGAACGTGTCGCATCTAATTTGTGTTAAATTTTGTATAAAGTTCTCTTTTCACCTATGGCATCAGTTGTTCCCTTAATATATAAATGCACGTTATCTGCTTATTCGAGAGATTGAGATATTACTATTTCTTGAAATGTTTGTACGATTGAATGTTGGATTAATATGCTTAGGTTTGGAATTTTTACCTATTTGTTTTAATGCTAATAAATGTACTGTTTTAAAGTTTTCAGACATTGTTTAAATGATTATTGAATCTCACTGCGTAAATAATCGCTGATTAATTTTCTTATAATTATCATGAGTGTAACGTAACATGAACGAGAACGAACTAATATCTAAGTTAGACTTCGGTAATTAGGACCTGAGCTGCGACAAATTTTGTGCTGAGGAGAATCGATATGATTCAAGTGACATAATTGCAGTAAAATTTTACTAAATTTATTTTCTACAAATATATTAATAGAAATGAAAAGTATATTCGATAGTACTTTTAAGGTAAAAAAATGAAAATAAGGAATTCCATTCTCTTTACCGACAACTTTTACAAAGCTCGAGATGACGCCATAAAAGAATTCATTACTGAGAGAAAGATAGAAGTTCTTTTCTTGTTGGAGATGAAAAGTCAAAATGTTAAATAGAATTTTTCAAAATGACGTTGTTTGAAGTTCGAGTAAAGTGTTAAAATCCTTTTACTAAGGACGAAAAAAAAACAACTCTTTTTGCAAGAGAAATTGAAGGAAACAGAAAGAATAAGTTTCTTGCCTTTTACAAAAGGTCTTACGAAAAAAAAAGACCATTCTAAACTTTGTTAAATCGATTTTTTAGGGCTTAAAACATCTGAGAGCTGAAGAATTTCAATTTGATGTAGAAGAAAGAAAATGCGTTTTACAGTTCGAAAAGATCATATTTCTGTTTGAAATTTTTTGAATAAAATGCTTTGTTTGTAACCACAAAAAGTATTCTTAAATTCAGTCAATTACTTTTATACATATTTATTAAGTTTTAAGCTAAATAACAAATTATAATGTAAGAAAAAAACTATGTGCAAAAGGAATATGCTTTTTCTCTTTATTGGAGTTAATCTTTTCTTTAAGGATTGCAAAATTTATAAACCACGATCATAGTTTGAGAATCGTAATGGTAAGTTAATTTCATCATTATTGAAAGTGTAAATAAAAAAAAATTACATTTTTAAAGATGCGTATCTTTCTGCATACGATCTCACTAATGAGAAACTTAAATTATATATTTAAATTGATAATGAAAGTTTATTTATTCATGGGTAAGCAATATATTTTTTAATTTCTTTGTATATATGTAGCTGGATTTCTAAAACCTTAATGTTTAAGAAATATCATAAATGCGATTAATACATATTTGGATACAATTCATTCGCATTTAAATTCCTGTGCTTCTTTATGTATAAATATATTATGGTTTTTAAAAATATACGAGTTAATAATAAAAAGCAATAAAGATTTAAAACTTTTTAATGTTTTGCATTTTGTAAAATGAATATTACAATTTCGTTCTTTTGCCGATTAAAATGAAATGCAAACCTTTTTACTTGGAAATTTACGCTTGATTAAGTATATTTATATTGAAGCTAATATTAGAAAAAAATTTCCTAAAATTTAATTACATTTTAGGAAAACATATAAAAAGCTTTCGTTAAAATATAAGGAATGATTAATTAATTTCCATTGCCCAACAACCGAATTTCTACTTGAGAAGTATTAAGTGGCAGAAGTTTTAAAATTGGTGATTTTAATTCCTAAAATAGTATTTTTTTTTCTAGAAAAATGCTTGGAAAGACATATACATGCTTTAAAGCTTAATTTACTTTCTTCGAATTATTCTTTATAGCAGTTATTTGATACATTTAAAATTAGTTACATTTTTCTTATTATAATGTTTTATATGCATATTTTAAGAAAAAAAGATGATTAAATTTATAATTAAAATTCAATTCAAGTAATTATGGTTCAGCGAATTCTGAAATGTTATTTTTTAAGAAAACTAAGTTTATTATTTCAGGATTTAGATGAATTAAATAAATATTTAATGTAAGTGAAAACTAACACTATTTCCACAAAGTAGAAAATTAATTTAAATAAATTTATAAAAAAAATGTTTAGAAGTAGTGTTGATTTTTTTTCTTTTTTGCTTTGAACACGCTTGAATACATATCTTAACGACAGTTTTATGAATATGATAACAGACCTTTATAGTCTTTTTTTTAAAAGCTTTCTTCTAGTATTTCATTTGTGTTAATTTTATGCGACGTTGGATTTTCAATTGATTCGCTTAGCTAAAAAAATGCGTTAGTATACTTATTAAATTCATATCTAAGTATTATGAAGATTTGTTGTTTTATGATGTTATTTCACTCTATGTTTAAACCGGACTTTAAAAAAATTCTCAATATAAGAATAAAATGATTTACGAGAAAATTAATGTCATTGGGGTAAAAGCGTGAGGTGTTCTATATCAATTGTTATAATGTGTTACTAGTTCTATTCCGAAATTCTGAGCTAGTGTAAAAATTTAGCTAAACATGAATTTTCTCAAAAATTATTTTATTCTAATATTAAGAATTATTTTTTTTTACTATTTAGTTCGATTAACCATAACATCGTGTTTTAAAGTTTTTTTTAAAACTATAATGCATGTTTCATTTTTTTAGTTCGATCTACAATAAAAGCATGCATTTCTAGTTCTTTAAACTATTATTTATTCATATACTTTTTTTTTTTAATTTTTGACCCGTGACCGAAAACATCTGCCCTTCCCTGAGTTAGAACAAATTATTTTTTTTCACATGCACGAGTCATTTTTTTTTATTTCTATTTTCAGAAAAAGTGGGGACACCTGTTTATATTATGATAAGAAATTGCTGACGCAAAAAGAAAAAAGAAAGTTTTCGATTCTAGGGTTACTCCTAATTTTTTAGTCGACAAATCTGGAAATGGTATAATGAATTAGTCGCAAATTTAGAAATAATTATTCCTGATGATCCTAATCAGAACAATGGAACAAAATTATGAATTTATTGTATTGTCATCAATCCTTGACAAGTGCGCAAAATTTGAAATCAATCTGACCTTTTAAAGTGGGTAAATATCGACATACATATTCCGTTACATGAAAGCAAAACTTACAAAAGCTTGTTAAGAAATCAACGATTCTTGTGTTATTTAACAGGGATACTGATCAACTGTTGAGGTTGAAGAAAACTGTTTGTTATTTTATATTAATCATAATATTGTCTTAATAAAATACAATTCCCTAAAGATAAATGTAATATGTCGAAATAATTTATAGTTAAAGCTTTATTTTTTTAATATTCGAAAGTAAAATTCAAAATTAAGGATAATTTTGAAAAAAAAAAAGGAAGAAAGAAATGACCACAAATAATTTTTTTTAAGAAACGCTGATTTAAAATTTTTAAAGAGAGCAGAATTTCTTATCCGTTTACTCATTTTTGTTCTTAACAATGCCTTTGTACAACTTATTCCATATTTCTGCAACAATAGCGAAACTCGAATTAGTGTACTTATTTCTTTCGTTTATTTATCAGATTACACATGTTTTAAATGTTACATGATTATTTACCCGTTATATCGCCCTGTCAAAAGTGTAACGATGAACGCATCTATTTTGATGATTTTCCTTTCTATGATATACAAACGGTTTTCTAAAATGCAAGCGGTTTTGGGTTGCCATAAATGTTTGAAAAGGTAATAATTTGGTCCATGAAAATTGTTGTTTTGATTTTTATTAATATTCTAATTTTCAGCTTTACATCACACATACACACACACAAATAATTTAAAAACCTTTTACAAAATATTTTCCCAGGAATTTATATTATTCTGTTTTGTTTTGTACGTAGCATGTTGTGCTCTTTTAAATCATTTAACATCATCTTTTAAATTTTTCTAAAATTTTTATAAGGAAATTTCGAACGTTATTTTCTGCAAACTAATCATTTGCCTATCATTTATTTTATTCTTTTAGAGATTTCAGTTCTAGTAATCATATTTAAATCACTATATTCACGTAAAAACAATTAAAATGCAAAAAGTTAAAGTAGTCTGTATTTAAATTTACAGTTAACTAATAATCTGTTGAAATAAATTAAAAGCATTTTTACAGATAGAAATGAATAAGAATTTCTGAGGATTTTCAGTTTCGATTCTATTTAAAAAAATATTTATCTTTGAACGAAGAATCTTATATGAAATACCTTATTCGAACTTATCTTATACGAAACTTTTAAGTACAAAAGTCGCTGCATAAAAAATATTTTCTGTTTATTATATATTTCGTACTTATATATATATCCTAGAAATATATGCCACATATGTTTATAAAACAAACAAAACATACATAAATTGATTATTGTTATATTTTTTTTATTTTAAATTTTCTTAATATTTCTCGGAAAAAAATAGTAATATATGGAGGATACATACGTAGCTATTATTTTAGTCGTATTTTCAACTTGATATCACTAAATATACTTTAAAACAAGCTTCGCTTTGTATTTCAAAAATTTAAGCTTGATTATTTGATTTACAGACATAATTATTTTGAGTTATAATAACGTTGATGCATGTATCTTTTATTTGTTTAAGGCTAGATAATTTTCATTACTGAATGTGTTTTACCCCCTCCTCCTAGAAAAAACAAACAAACTTTAAAATCTTTCAAAAATAAATGTATGTATTGAACAAATAAAACTACCGAAGAGTAATAAAAAAAGTAAACGTTTCTTCAAACATTTTAGTTAATTTTTGTTTTAAGTTCTAACAACAAAGACATTTTTTCATATGAAGTTATATTTTTTGGGTATCAATACTAATTTGAAATTTCTCGCCCTTTCTTGTCAAGCACGCAAACATGTCAGGAAATATTTTAAGCCGTTTTTATTTCTTTTCGAATTCTAAGAAAATATTATTTTTGGTCAAAAGCGCTTCAGTAGAAATTCGACTTTCAAATATATTATATTTTCTGGAATTTTATGTCTAGTATTTTTTTAAAAAAGGAGAAATACGACTTTAAAAAAAGGACATGATGAAACTCAATTTGTATTACTTATAAAGTATAGTAATTAATTGTTCGTAATCATTGCCAAGAGAAAGCTTTAAAATCATCTTCCTAGAAACCTGAAGAAGTTTCAAAGTTAATTTTAGATACAACCTTGCGACGGATCAAATGTATTCCTCCTTTTCTTAAGCTTTCGAATTACTATTATCATATCTTATGGTAGTCAAATGTGGGTCATGAAAGTCTTGAAAATATATTTTTGAGTAATTTGTATTAACAATGTATACACCAGGTTTTATGGAGTACAATTAAGTAAAATAGTTCATTATAAATTTTTAGATTGTATTCCACGCTTAAATTGGTGCAGGTATAATTTTCAAAAGAATTATATGCGTTAACTCATTAAAAAAGGCCGTGGGTAGCTTAGTGGTTAGTCCATCCAACTCCAGACTGGAGGGCCTAGGTTCTAGGTCCTGCCACCAAATACCCTCCGAATACACAAGGAGTACGTGCTCTTTAAATCAGTGGGTTCAAAAGTATTGCGAACGATTGCAGGGTGCTGAAGAATATTTTCCTCCCCTCCAACTCATGCTTAAATTGTGGAGGTGGAAATAGGTGGGGTCGCCATCTATCGTGTAGAAGTCCACCTTGTGTCTCAGCTCTAGTAACTTTCCTTGCTTCCCTTCGGGAAGGACACGCCAGTAACCACAACTCATTAAAATCCAAATAAGAATTTAGATAATGTTGAAATTAATGAATAACAAAATGTGTTGAAATAAAATATCTTTGTAAATTATACTTGAAAAGTTATACCATGAATATATTCTATTTATACGTAACCTAACAAAACGTCCACTAAAGTTTAAAATATCCTTGTTTCCATGACTTTTTTTTAAAAAAAAAAGGAGACTATCGGTTGGAAATCTAGCTAGTACTTCTATTTAAAAATTATCAAGTTTTTCCCATGATAGTATATTCGTTTTCATGAGTTTCTTCTTCAACATAATAGACTTACTCAGAGATCAGCAAAGATTTGAAAAGAAGAACTACCGTAATATCCGGCGTATAACGCGCACTTTTAACACAAAAAATAAGATCGAAATTTAGGGGTGCGCGTTATACGCCGAGTATAAAAATGAGAGCTTTAAAAAATGAGTATTAAAAAAAATTTAGACTTATGTATCGAAATACTGTTTATTTAAAAGAAATAAAACATACCCTATGGACTTTCATTGTTGAATAACATGAAAAGGCATTCTTTTTTGACCATTGTAAGGCGAATAAACGTACACTGTTTCTTGTTGCAATTAATCCATTCACAGGCGGTTTTTAAGGACCCACTTTGCAACACTTTCTTCTATAATACGCCATTTCGTGACTCCTTTACGTAAAGCACATTTCTTCTCTTTGGCATGTTAATTAGTGTCATCTTATTTTTTTCCACTCCCTTTTGAAGCTTCGCCAATATCAAACATCCTTGCTGCAGCACGATTTCCATTTTCTTTTCGCAAATTGAATCACTTAGATCTTGAAACCGGCACTGTGTTTTGCTTCGTTTACCAGGACCCATCTTAACTGCTCTCGGTTTGAAGCGTATTCAATATTATTCATAGTATTGAATATACTACAGACAGCGAGCGTAATAAGTCTCAAACTTGTTCTAATTTATTTCAAAATTAATCGTCCGCCTCGTACATCACATGAAAGGGGAAAAAGGAATCAATGTTTATAGAAGAGCGTGGGAAAATTCCAGCCATGGCACACCCCCCTCATCCGTTCTTGCACTTAAGGATTGTATAATTCTAGAAGTATACTATTTTTTTCAAAAGAGTCTGGAATGATTCATCCAATAAATAATGACTTCAAAACATAAGAAAACTGCACATGTACATTTCATATTTTTTGTAAAAAAGGGGGTAAGCGTTATACGGTCAATATACCTAAAAAAAAGACAGCTTGAAAGTATAGGTGCGCGTTATACGCCGGATTTTACGGTAAGTTGTTAGGAAAACATGATATCTAAGATATCACACAGCCATTAGACAAAGAGCCATTTATACAAAAAGCCACTTACGCGTGCGCCGGTAAGAAATAGAAGCCTTCGACAGCAGTCACAATTAAGACTGTTGTACTCCAACAATTATTTTGTTTATAACATTTAAATAAATCTCTACACAAAGTAACAATTACCATTTCTTATAAAATTAAATACGTTCAAAGGTATATTTATTTCGGTGACTCAATGCATGAACAACCCATGTCAAAATACCATAAAGGTGGAATTAAGATTCCAGGCGTAGTGAAAAATGTTCCTACAAATAATACCGTTAGTGCTTTCTCTAAATTTTCAAATCTAGACTTATACTTGAAATTTACTTTTATTGCTCCTGCATATAAATATCGTTTCAAATCTCTTTTTTATCATCCCTTAAACTTGTTATAAAATACGGAATGCATTGTTGCCCCTACTATTGGGAGTTTATGTGTATCTCTTTCTCATATTCCTCAACTCATTTTTGCAAATAAGCAAATGTTGTTGGAAATTAAATTGATGAATATCTTTTCCTTTCAGCCTTTCTACCAATAAATTAAAAAGAACTAACTTGAACTTTTTTAAAAAAAAAACTAACTTGTACTTTGGAACCAACTTTAGTATTTTTAATGATTGTCAATAAGCTTCGTCAATAAAGTACAATGAAATAAATAAGCAAGTAAAATTTTTAATTTTGAAACGCAAAGAAGGTAAATCATTTTTAACAGATAAGGGAAAAGAGAAAAGAAAACAATTTTTACTAGATATCAATATTGTTTAATAATTTCTATAAGAAGTCCAAAGAGCCGCAAATGTTTATAAACAGACTCGCGTACGTTTATAAAGATCATTTCCTCCTGTGGTTGAATTTTCAAAATAAAACTCAAGGATTCAGTTAGCAAGTGCCAAGTTATTTCTGGGAGTTTCTATGACACCATGTACACAAAAATTAAAAATATTTTCATTTTATGTATTATATTTTTAATTAACTTGAATAATTTCACAGCTAACCGCTGACTTTCCGCGAAAAATGATTTATGAAATAACACAGCAAATCTTTTTTGAGAAGATTCATTCAAAAACGTAATCTCGTATAATTCTGCTACAAAGAACAAAGAAATGATTACTTATAATGATTTGGAGAAAAAAAATGTCCGAAGCAAAGATAGATCTTGACGTCATATGCTAATTAAATCAACATACCAAAACGGGGGGAAATTAGGAGGGGAAGGCCAAAATTCCTGAATCTCGCTGAGTGGTTGTGTTTTCGAAATATGTGTATAAATCTAATAATTGACACATTTCCCTTCTTTTTTTCCCAATAAAGACTAGAGGTTCTTAACAAGCACCGCATGAATATTGTGTTGTTTAGATTGATATATTTATAGATATAAGCGATTTTTGAATGTTTTAACAAACTGATTCCGAATTTCTTAGTAATTGGCTAATTGGTTAACGTGCCCAAAATATTAGCCTTTAATTTTTCATTTCAAATGGATCACTCAGATGATTTAAGAATTGTTATCCAGCAACATTTTGCTTCGGAATAAGGCTTAATAGTATATCAAAAATTCTTTTAACATTTAATTTGCAAATATCTAAAAATAATTTCGAAAACTTCGTTTCGCGCGTAACATACCAGCAGCACCCACAGCATACATCAGTACCATTTCGTATTTGTCAGTGTTTGTTTAATGTATTTAAATAAATTTTTTGTCAAAATATTCTTAAAACAATTTTATACATGTATTCTAATCAAAGTGACACTAAATATCATGAAAATTACTCATTTATGCGATTTTGTAAATTCACGGTTCCGAACGTAGTCGGATACCTTAAGACCAAGTTTTCGTAACCTGTTGTTGTTACTGCAAATGCCACCTGATCGATAGTGTCAGGTCGAGGCTCACGAAATTAATCGTAACAAGGGACTAGATGTACGTCTGTCGTTAGCCTTAGCCTTGAGGCTAAGCCTTACCATACAGGGTACAGTACGATTTAGCTCAGTGAAATTCCCAAAGGGAGGGAATGAAGTTTACCATTGCGACAGGTTGGACTTCCTTACCATAAATGGCGACACCACCAATCTCCACATCCACAAGTTAGGCATAGAACTGGAGGGGAGGTAAACATTCTCCAGCCCCCTGCACTTGTGGTTTCAGCTGCAACCACGCACAAGACTTCAGGACCCACTGATTTAACGAATACGTACTCCGTGTGTACTCTTAGGGTATTTGGTGTCATCGGGCATCGAACCCAGGCTTTCCAGCCTAGAGTCCGATGCTCTAACCACTAGGCTACCCACGGCCCTGGATGCAATAGAAATGAATGGAAGAGCCACTACATCAAGGTTCACAACTTTGGTATTCAGAAGCCCTTTTGTAAGCTTTATATACAGTGAAGTAAGAAAGGAACATGCTTGTATAATTTGTAAATATATTTTTTTAGAATTCGCGAATTTTTTTATAACTAGATAGCCCTAAATACACCAGATACAATGCTGAATAAAAATTCTTAAATTTCATAAACCTATGTAGTGACGTACACAAGAGGTCGTTCCATGGGTCCGGCATTACCTCCCTCCCACCCTTGATTTATTTTTTGGTTGATTATAATCATATGTATGTAGTACGTAACATTTAATTGGCTATATGTTATTAATAATTTATTTTATTAATTAATGCTAATTATTTATTAAATATTTCATTTTATACTCTTTTTTTCGACAGTCAGCAGAATTAAAAGAATATGTCTGGTTATGGATTGGGGTAGGATATGAGAAAGGTCTTTTTTGAACCTCGCACTTCTTGAAACATTCCTGGCCGTGATAGCCTTGTGGTCAAGGTAACAGACTTGGTGCTGACGTATCATGTGTTAGGGTCTATTTCCGCTGAAGACTCGCCGTGCAGAAGGGTGGTGCACGATAAATCTGTTGAGGCTCAAATGCCCCCTCCCCCCGTTGGTATTTTGTGGTATTCAGTAGGGGGGGGGGGGGCTGCATGCTCAAATGTCGTCCTAGTCTTTTGACCATGGTTAAAAATTATGAGGACCGTCGCTAAAAGCCCTTGAGTAGCTGAACAGTGTGACACTAATATATATTCTCTTTATTTCAGTGAACATAATTTATTTTAACAGAACAAAACATGTTTCTCCTCTTTATTTCAGGGAGTGCGTCCGGTTAACTAGCAGTCAAAGTAACGACTCCGTTGCTGGCACATCTTGAGGTGTGGTGTGGAAGTAATGAGAGGGGGTTTCAGCTAAGGTGTCGTCCTCGTCACTTGACCATGGTTCACAATTACGAGGTCCGCCTCCAATAGCCTTCATGAAGCTTTATAGTAAGACGTAAATATAACTCTAATTCTTGAAAAATTTCTGTGTGTGTCACACTGAACCTATGAATTCAGTTTTCTTTATATTTTCGCTTAATTAAGAACTGTTGTAGAAACGTTTTACTGTGACAAAAGCTATACTACAAAAATATCACATCCCAGGAAAAAAACTAAAGAAAAATAAAGCTATCTGTTTTTATATTTTAAATAACTATCTTACAAATATGTATATGGTGTTTCTCCCGTATATATTTTAAAGCCTTTTATATATTTATATATAGAGAGAAAATATATTTGTTACTGCGATATCCCTTTTAAAAACATCTTCTGTTTTTTCAAAAGGAATATCGCATCGAAAGTACTTCTATCGAACTGATTAAACGAATGTTATTTAAAGAATTACATCACAACAACATATATAACCTGGTTTGAAAATTATAAGTAAATTGTTTTGCTTTCAGCTTATGTCTTCATGATATTGTAAGATCTAGATTTTAAACCATTAGCTTAAGGAGAGTTTAACACCTCTCTCTCTATATATACTGACAATGTTAAATTGACTTTTTTCGATGTAACTTATCTCAAAATCTGTTATATGTACATGCTTGAAATTTTTTATACAATCAAAGTACACCTCTCTCATTATATTAAAATGAGCTTTTATAAAATTTTGAATATTTTAATAATTTATGAAATATTTTATCAAACATGGGGAATTTTGACCCCTTTTTCACATAAAAAATTTGTAAAAAATAAAGTTATGAGTTTTTTTTTACAAAAAGCTCATTTCAGTATATAGTAGGCATCCTTATAAATATATCATAAAAAATTTACATACCTGTGAACAGTAATTTCTCAGAAAAGGAACCTCGAACACCAAAATTTACATTTTGAGATAAATTGATTTTATTGTATACAGTGAGACTTTTAATCGGCTAGGAAAAAAATAAAAGGCTCAATTTACAATAAAAGGTATATGTTTTAATTTACATCAGACGTTCAACTTTTAAGCAAAAATGAAGTACTTTGTTCATATTTTTTGCCTCTCAAATGGGCAAGGCCCAATATGAACGATTATTTAAAAACAGGTTTCAAGGGCTTCTAAATATCCTGGAGGTTAAAGTAAGATATTTTTAGAAAGGTTAAAATTTATACAATTTGAAAACGTAAAAACCTCAGATTGTCCAAGAATATGATTTCAGCTTTATCTCTCTCCTTAATATCTGTTTTACAAAAAACAAAAAACAAAACATTTATAGTTTTGAACTTTAAATCATTAAAGTTTTGAAGCTAAATGAAATATGTCAATACTTTAAAAAAATTTATCTAAAAGAAAATTAAAAAAAAAAATTCAATAAAAATTAACTAATTATAGAGGATTATAATATCGTGTATTGAACTAATATACATAAATTAATTGATTGATTCATATATCAATGTCACGTTTGTTAAGCTACACGAGTTATATGTGCAAAATGATTTCATTTTATAATAATTAAAATATTAG
>BMAV01020109.1:0-13907 GCA_019973955.1 Trichonephila inaurata madagascariensis
TAAAAGGGAAGCTGTGTTCAGCTAAAAATTTGAACTTTCCTTCTAAGTTTTCAGATGTCTTAAAAAAGTTTTTTGCGTGTAAAATTATGAATGAGGCTGCAGCTGAAATTTACAAGAATATTTTAATGAAGTTGTTCAAGGCAGTGTGTCAGTCGAAAAATTTGGAAACGTAAAAAAAATGTTTTTAAATCAGTGTTTCCAAAACGGGGACCGCCCGGGGGGGCGATCCCCCTGCGAGGGGGCCGGAATTTGAAAAAAAAAGGTTTAAAAATAATTTTTGGGAATGGAAAAAAAAAATATTTCTGACAAAAAAAAAATACAATTTATACTGATAAATTTATATTTTCATCGGGTGATCATCAAAAAAAAAGACCCCCTTCCCCCTTTATTTTTTTGATCTTATAACCAAATAAAAAGACATTTTGTTTGTTTGTGTAATCCACGATAAAATTTTTTTATTACGTTTCTGTGTTAACCTAAAATACTACTTTTAAATTATCATATATTTGCCCTACAAAATTTGGTTTTGTTTCACTCCCTCTTTTTTTTTTTGGGAAAGTTGCAAATAATATTTTTGGTTTTTTTCCCCTTGTGAATGATTTTTTATGACATATGAATAACTTTCGAGCACGAAGGATTTTTTGGAAGATTTTTTATGAGTATTCGGGAAAAAACATTGCATAATGAAAACGTTTTACACAATTATTTTTAGAACTGACATCGTATTTTTATAATGGGCCCTTTTAAAAGGGGAGCGTTCGCATGAGGTAGAGTCAATCCAGGCTCACAAAATCGTTAATTCAGAAACCTTATTCATTCGTGACCTTGACAATATCCCCCCTATTAGCCCAATAAATATTTTAAAATCAATGTACTTGTTTTTTATCGAGTTCCCTGCGTTCCACTTTTTTTTCAAAAAAAATTTTCTATGAATATCTCATCCCCCAGAGCTCTGTGGTTTTTTTGCAGTGTTGTACGTTTTTTGGGTTTTTAAAAAGTAAATGAGCAGAAAAATATAAAAAATGGGCATCGTGATCTCTATTGAAGGAAGTTGAAACTAATCAAAAAATTGAAGAACCTGCAAAAAATGGCTATTAATCAAGGTTGCGAAATAAATATGAGAAAAAGGAAAGACATGAAACGTTTTTGGGTTTAATTGAAATGTTCAAATACGCCTAAAAAAACTCTATGAAGAAAAATATGAAGCTATAAATGTAGCACTTCCCTTGTCAAAAGAAAAAGGAAGAAAAAAATTCAAAATGATTTGTAATCATCAAACGAGGCGGAACTACAATAACGTGAACAAAGTGACGTTTTGCTGGAAAATAACTTCTTGTATTGTTGCGAAAAAATGTCTGATTTATTCTTTATTAAGGTCACGAACATTTGGAAAATTTTTTTTATTTTTTTGGTTTTTTTCAAATTATCAAAAAAAATTGAAAATCCTTTAAAGTGGTAGGTATATTTTTCAATTAAATTATTCACTGGAATTGTGATTTTTATCGTGTATTGTAAAATAATTATAAAATAAATTTTGTTTAAAAAAAACAAAAAACTTGCTTTTTTAATGTCGAACTAAAAGTAAAAAAAAAAATTTTTACTTAAAAATAACGTAAACAAAAATTTAATACTTATCTTGTTAATTTGTACGGTTAATAATTGTGATCGTATTGTAGCTTTAGCGCCAAAGTGCATTATATTATTGCATTCAAGGTATTATTATTTTTGGGGGATGGGGAGCGATAAAAATTATGTTTGAAAATTGGGACATCAGTAGTGAAAGTTTGAGAACCACTGCTTTAAATGGATGTGTATGAGTGCTATTTCCATAGATACTGGTAAGGTTTTAGACATTGAAATCCTGTCGAAAATGTGCAGATTATGTCCAGATAAAAATAAAGACAGAATTTTACAACAGTGTGAAACATGTTGGGTCATCTGGTGTGATGGAATATTCGAAAGATCTGCTCATATGAGAAAATTGGAGTATGTGCATTTTCATGGAGATGGGAATCTTAAGAGTTTTGATGCTATTAAAATATTTATGGTGAAAACAGCGTTAAAAAATTTGAATGTATTGAGCATATTTAAAAGGTTATTGGTACAAGGCTTCGAAAGTTGAAGCTGAAGCAAAAATGTCTGGGAGGTCATGGGAAATTAACTGAAAGTTTCATCGATAAACTTCAAAATTATTATGGTATTGCTGTCAGATCCAATGTCAATAACATGGAAAAGATGCACAAAGTGTAGTAATTGCTGCATTTTTTTTCATTGCTGTTGCAACAAAAACCAACCGATGCATGGCCAATGTCCAGTCCAACTCGACAGCTGGTGAAAATTTCAACGAGTTGCATTTGACGGAAAGAGGCATATTGATACTGGCAAGGGATTACCACAAGGAAAAATTAAAATCCTTAAGCCTCATTATATGAAGCTATGTGATAAGCATTTATTGAATGAATGCTTACATGGGAAAACACAGGATGCAAATGCAAGCTTTAATGGCGATCTGTAGAAATTTATCCCGAAAGATATTCCTTTGTACATGCCATGTGAGATTAGGAGCTTTCAAGGCATGTACAAATGTTTTCAAGGATTGTTAGATGTTTTGAACCAAACTCTAGAACAAATTGGTATCAATACTGTTAGAGGTTTTGCTCAACCCGATGAAGAGCGCATTAATGAATCAAAGCGTCATTCATTATCTGAAGTATAAACTGCCAGAAAAAAAAGTAGGTGACAAAAGAAAAGAAAATAAGACAAAGCTGAAGTACAAGAGAGTATAACCTAGAATTTTTCTATGCGTATAATTTATATTAAAACAAAACAAGAATTTAAACTTGAAATCCTTTTTTCTCCAAATTGTTTTTATGTATAATTTATTAACCGGGAGTCTGATAACTCAAAATAGTACGAATATATTTCTATAAAACTTGATATTTATATTACTTTCTAGATCAGTGTTTCTCAAACTGTGGGGCGCACCCCTGGGGGGCACGATAACACTTCAAGGGGGGCGCGAGCATATCGAAAATAAAAGATTAAAAAAAATTATTTTACTGGAATGAAGTAAAACAAAATTCTTTCTGATATAATAAAACAATACAGATTTACAATGATATGATTTATATATATCATCTGGTGAAAAAAAGGTAATCAAAAATAAAAGATTCTACTTTGAACGCTCATTAGCTATCTTTGTTCCTTAAACTAAATAAAAAAAAAAAATTATTTTGTTTGCTTTGCTGTAATCATACGATGAGAGATTTTTTTATTACGTTTCTTTTAACCTAAAATATTACTTTTGCTGACTTTCGAACTTACTGGCATGGTTGACTGCGTCCCTTTTTTTCATGGAAGTTGTAAACTATATAATTCTGTTGCGCTTTTTTCACAATGTGAAAGAGTTTTATGATACATGGGTAAGCATATTGAGCACTTTGAAGGATTAATTGGCCAATATTTATTTTTATTAGTATACTGAAACATATAATACAAAAATCGTTAATTCTGGGAAAACTGTTTATTTGTTACCAATGACCTTGACAGAGAATCCTCCAATATGACAGTCTTAATGGGAGCTAAAATGAATTGATCACATATCTCCTTTTTTGGGAGTGGCAAATGTTTTTTTAGAATCTTAAGGTACTTGTTTATAGACCGAGTTGCCGGCGCGACCACTTTTGTTCAAAAATATTTTCTTGAACATGCTGCATTTTCCCTTATGAATAACTTAGTGGTTTTAATTGTGATGTTGTACAACTGATTATGGTTTATAAATGTAAATAAGCAGAATATATAAAAAAAGAATCTCTCTGAAAGGAAATTGAAGCTGATTAAACAAGGGAAACACTTGCTGAAATAATGCATTTTAATCATGTTAGCGAAAGTAAATTTGAGAAAAGCAATAAACATGAAACGAAAGGAAAATTTTCAATAGCTACATTAAGAACTTTATCAAGAAAATATGAAGCCATAAGTGTACCGCAAAATGCACTTCACCTTTCAAAAAGACACAAGCAAGAAAAAGTTCAACAGGATATTTGTCGATCATCAAAGGACATTAAAACTACAATAACGTGAACAAAATGTGACAGTTTTGCCTGCAAATAACTTTCCTGTAATGATAGCGAAAAGTGTCTGTGATTTGTGTCCTTTATTAAGGTCACGCACATTTGGAACAATTTAGTTCAGTTTTATTGGATATTTTCTCAAATTATGAAAGATAAATTGAAAAATTCTTGAAATAGGTAAGTAAATTTTCGCTCAGTTAAATTATTCACTGAAATTGTGATTTTTATCTTGTATATTGAAAATAATTATAAAAAAAAAGGATTGGGGTGCGTTACTCCCCGCGACCATTAACGTTAGTATCGAGTGCACACCTGATCGCGGGCTGAAACATTTTGAAGTTTTCTCGTTTTAAATATTAAAAAAATAACACAATTGTTATTCATTAGAATTTTATATTCTTTTTTTTATTACTTAACATTTATTCTAAATGTTAATTCTGTGAGGCTTAAAATTACCGTTCGTTCAAAACCGTTTATAATATGAGCATTCATTTCAATAAATCATTTTACATTTTTGTATACATTGTCATGCACTTGGTTTTACTCTCCTTACAATTAAGCTATTATATCAAGAATAATGTATTATCATTTTTTTAAAAATAAACTCGTGTTAAGAGTGGGTACTTCAGCCAGTATAAGAACAAGTTTAGTAATTATTAGTGACTTCCATGGTCTTGTCTTGCAGAGCAAAGTTTTTCAAAGAAAGGCTAAAAATTAGAAATTGACACTCAGAGTTATTTTTTGATATTTAGCTCAGATCTATATTTTGTCTTCAAAGTAGCCCCATTGCAGATAATCCGGATTCACAAAGGTATGATGTTAAAATGGTAATAGTATACGAAATGCTTTGGTTTTCAGTGCAGAAAATTCAGCATCCACCTCTATCCAGAATTCAAAAAGAGTGATTTATTACAAAATTTCCCTTAAATTTCGTCACTGGATGTAAAATCTATGAAGATCTCTTTTTCGGCAGTTGAGAGCCCTTCTGAAGTATTTTGAAATGGATCCCTAACCCATTCGTAACTTGCTATCAATTTGCCCTCGTCTGTGTACTTGTTGATGCTTTATTACCGTCGAATGCTCGCTGTGATTTAAAAATATATCTATGATTTTGTTTTAATCCACTGCAGTAAATACTTAATACCGTGAATTACAATTAACGCGTGAATTATGAAATGTACATTCAAGAGAGATTCGGTAGCTAATCGATTCAACCAATACTGACTAGAATTGTACGAGGTACAGCATTTTTACATGTTTTGGGCAGACGTCCGTTACGTTGCCTAGACCCACGTGAACGTTCGCGAGAATGCCAGATGTAATGGACATGATGAAGAGCAACATAGATTAGGCTATTTTTTAATGACATTTGTACTTTTAGAAATGGATCTTGAAGGAAAAATAAATCTTTAATTAAATATTATTTCTCAATCTGTTTCAATTTAAAAATTAGAGAAAGAAAAATAACATAATTAACCTATTACTTAAAAGTAATTTACTTAACATACACTGGTGTGCAAAACTTAAGCAACAATGTAAAAATTTAGCAGATAGCCATGAAATTGCAGAAAAGGAGGTCTGGAGATCAGTAGAGGGAACACGTAAGTCAGTAGAAACGTCATGCGTATGCAAATATCAGGAACAAAACTTCAGAAGCGATGTGAGCGTACGCAAAACGCGTGATGTCGGCGCGCGCTGCTCAACAGTAGAATGAAATGAAGGACGGAGACGCAATTCACCATATTCTCTGCAAGTGCCATTGAGTCAGTTCGTGAAATATGGCTAGAAGAAATCACCTGGATGACTTCACACGTGGAAGAATGATCGGAAAGCTGGAGGAGGGGCGTACTGTCACCAGTGTAGGGTGCAGAGTTCGGAATCAACAAAAGTGTCGTTTCGCGCGCTTGGAAAGCCTTCCAAACCACAGGTACAGCTGTTAGAAAGGGTGGTGTGGCCGCCCGAGGACGACAACTGCGGGGATGACCGATATATCATCCTGCAGGCGAAAAGTTCGACAGCAGTCAGCAAAACACCATTGCTCAGAAACTCTGTACAGCAACAGGTCGACAAGTGTAGCGGTTTACTGTGGCCAGACGCCTTCACAAAGGGGGCCCGTTCACCCGCCGTCCCCGAATGCTGCCTCCCGTTGAAAGATGGCCACCGAAACCACCGTTTACAGTGGGACAGAGAGCACAAAAACTGGACAACTGATTAATGGAGTCGTGTTCTCTTTACGGATGAGAGTCGGTTCAGTACCAGAAGCGATTCTCAACGCGTTTTGATTTGGAGAGAGATCGGGACCCGGTTTTATCCCAGTAACATCAAGGAAAGACATCGTTACGGTGGTCCTGGAGTTCTTGTCTGGGTTGGTTTATACGAATGGCGGAACGGGGTTTTTCACATTTTCGACGGGGTCTGAAACCCGGGGATCGCTATTGGAGGGGGTGCTTTTTCCCCCATCTGATTTTTTTCCGAGGTGCCTTTGGGCCCCAACTTCATCTTTAGGGATACAATGCACTCCCAAATCGCACTCTTGCTGTTGGGGGAGCTGCTGGAAAGTGAAGATATCACTCGAATGGTTTGGGCCAGCGTGCTTCCCAGATTTAAATCCCATCGAAATTGGGGGATGTTTTGGGGGAACGTATTGCCCCCGCTCACATCATGGGGAAACCCAAAACAACTCAAACAGATGTTTTTAGGAATACCCCCCCCGAAATTTTTTTCCAGCTGGTTCTGAGTGTGCGGAGCGTGCAAAGCAACCATTGTAGAAAAGGGGGGATATACCATATTAGGAACATTTCTTGTTGTTCTTCCTGTTGGTGACAATCATGATCACATACTATGCGTTCAAAAAATTTTGTTTTTGTTTGATTCCATCCCGTATCGTTGTTTTCCTTTTCAGCGCCGATGCTTTCGTCACCCTTTACGTACAAAATCTCCCCTCATTCAAATTTCATGTCTCTCAGATGATTTTTCGGGAAGTTATGGCAATAATCCCCCTTTGCTTAAGTTTTGACACCTTTTTAACAAGGGTAACATATATAAAAATGCTTATCTTATTAATTTGTAGGTTTATAATTAAAAATCATATTATACTTTAGGTCAAAGTACATTTTATTGCATTCAATATATTATTATTATTTTTATATAAGGAAGGCGCGAAAAAAATTATGATTAAAAAATTCGCCAGTATTAAAAAGTTTGAGAAGCACTGAAATAATTTTTTATTTTCTTATAAAGAACTCGCCCAAAGAGGGGGTACTTCAGCCGGTATGTTTTTAATGTTTAGTGTGTGTGTGTGCGAAAGGTTTTTTATAACTAATTAATTTACTGAAATTAAAACAGTTTAAAAGTATTTGGGGATCCTGGGCTTGTCTTCAGAACAAGGTTTTTTAAATTTTTGGGCCCCTGAGTTCTTTTTTTATTTAGCTGATATCTATATTTTGTTTCAAGCAGCCAGCATTTTAATATGTTCCATTTAAAAAATTAGAAAGGAAAAATAACATAAAATTATTCCATTATTAATTTTTTTTTTTTTTAAAAAAATACACAAAATTTAATACTTATGTTATTAATTTGTACGGTTTATAAAAATTAAAGTCCTATTTTACTTTAGCGTCAAAGTTCATTATTATTGCATTATTTTATTAATTTTAAGGGGGGGCGATAAAAAAATTTTGATTGAAAAAGGGGCGCCAGTATTGAAAATTTGAAGCACCGTTCTAATAATTTCTAAAAAATTTTTTTGTATAAATATTTTTTGTTTATTATTAATTTAAAAAATGGTCTGATAAAAATGACACATTTCCTAAAATTTTTCTCGTAAACCCCAAATTTTTAAATTTTAATAAAACCTTAAAAAATTTTAGTACATTCTTAGATACGATACTTAACCTTGGACCGAGGGCCTTTTTTAAATGGCCCCTTAGGTCCCTTTCTCTGAAATTTACTTATTTAAAAAACATTTTAAAAAATTTGGGGGAAATTTTTGTCCAGAATAAATATATAAAATTTGCATTTTCTGTCGATGTCGCCCGGGAAATTTTTTTTTTTTATTTTTGAAACGGTTGGGGGTTGGTACAGAAAAAAAGGTTTCCCTTTTTGGCTTTTTATCTTTCATAGTTTCAAGACGATTTGGAGGTAGACTATTTTGTAGTGAAAAAAAAAATGGATCAAGTAATTAATTTATTTTCCCAAAGGGCTGTTTTAAAAAAAACCAATAAACAAAAACATTGAATGGGATTTTTTTAAGAAAACTTTTCAAGAGGTGATAAGTAGGCTTTCTTGAATAATCTTTGCAACAAAGTGTTTTGTCAGTGGTCATATCACAGCGGTAACAAAGACATCCTATGAAGTTTGTTATATTATTGGTAATTATATGAAACCATTTATATATATTCTGATGCTGAAAGTGTGAATGTGTAGAAGTGTGTTCTTAAATGCTTCTAATTTAATGTTAGTGAAAAAATTAGAAATATAAAGAATAATAATTAAAGAAAAGCAAAACAGGAGTTATAATATTTTGATCAATTTTCCACATTTTAAATTTTCAATGTTATGTTGGTCTTAAAGCATCTCCCTTCCTCCCCATTTATCCTCATGTGTGCTGCCCGCGTGAAATATCTGACATATGTATGCGGCCCAGCAGAAAAAAGGTTGAGTACCCCTGCTCTAGATAAATGCATCTATAATTTGTTTTAGTAATACTCTTACTGATGTAAGTTAATTACACTTTTCTCTAATTACTTTGAAATTTTTCAAAAATATTGCTAAAATTTTACTTATAATTGTGACTTGTGTAAAATTTAGATATTTTTAAAAATATATATATTGTGTGTGTGTTATATATATATATAGTTAAGTATTGTGCTTATTGGTGTAAGTCCCTAAAAAGCATTTTTATAATACTTTGGTATGCTATTTTTTTAAAAAATTTGAGCAATGTATTTCAAGAATTACTGTAAGATTAATGAACACATAGTAGCCAAAAAATAAACTGCTCGCATACACAGTATAAAAAAGGCCTTATTCACAGAATGGCGCTAGTAAAAAACATTGTCCGTCCATGAGGAAGAACAACAAACCAAAGTCCCGTAGTAAGGGATATGACCTTCCATAACAGCAAATGGCACCATTTATTCATACTCAATATTAAAATATCCAACCGTTCTTGAGGGAAGCGTTGGCACTCTTTATGGAGTATCTGTTTCAGCTATCTGATGTTCTCCGGAAGATACGAACTTGCATCTTTCTGCCAGTAGTCTTCCCAAAGCATCACTCATGTTTGATTGGATTTAAATCAGGGGAGCACGCTGGCCAGTCTATTCGTTCGTAAAAGTAAAGTTTCGTTTAATAGCACCTAGAAACAGATGCACGTGTGGGAGAATAATTTCAAGCAGCAACTATCTCCGGTAAGTGAAGCTGAAAGCTTCTATTTCAAAATTAGAAGCTCTGTTCGTCCATTCAACCTGCCTTCCACCATAAGCATTCCTGAACTACCATAATGATCTCTTTCCCTGAGGTTAGTGGGATGAAACCGTGTTTCTCAGTCCTTATTAATAGAGCTGAGAATCATTGCTAAGGGTGAAATTGCTCTCATCAGTAAACAGAACGAGGCTGCATTCATGAGATGTCCAGGCTTTGTGTTTTTGACTCCACTATAAACGGTGCCGAAGGAGGGGTTGTTGCAAATGATATGTAGCACTGAAGAAGACGGTTCAATAGGCCACCTTAATGGAGACATCTGCTTGCTATAAACCGTGATACCTGTCATCCGGGTGACGTACGCAGCTTCCAAACAATGTCTTTTTCTGACTCTATGCCATATCGCGTCATCGGTTTTGCTGCATAAGTTTTCATCAATGATCACCGCCAGCACTGCTCAAAGCCTTATCTTTTCATCTTCTTGAAACTGCACTTTTGTCAATTTCAAACTCTTGTGCCACACTCTTTTTTAAAAAAACTACGCTTTCCTTCAAACTGGCCGATCATTCCACAAAGTGTAAAGATCTCCTGTAGCTATTGTGATCACACGATTTTCTTTTCAATTGCAAATGCATCTGACCTCCTTTTTAAGTTGCCTTGACATTGATCGCGTGCAATCCCCCGTCCCTTTTGATGTCATAGTGGGGATATTTGCATTGGCGTCACCTTTCTACTTTTTGGCTACTTTTGCAGACGTCCTTCTCAGCCACTTTTAAGTAGAGAAGACGACACTCTACTAACCTGATGACTTTGATAATCGACAGATTTGACTTGTATCAGCCTCTCTACATGACGGAATTCTATTGGTCTGAATTATGCGAATGGCATATTAGAAAAAAGAATACGGATATCAGTGATGTAGATAGGAGATCTTGCAGAAGGTCCCGGCTCTTCCCTCTGTCCCCTCTCAATTTTCAGATATGTTACTACAGTTCTAAATGTAAAATGGCAAAAATCGCAATTAACATGAGAATTTTTAATTTTATTTTGTTATATTTTTTTTTTTTTTTAATCAGATCTAATTATGAAAGAAAGAAAAAAATCCTCGTTTTTAAAATTATTTAGAACACTGAAAATTTGAAAATTTTTTATACAAAAATGAATTTTTTTGATGCGCTTGTGTTCGGGGTTATCGAAAAAAATGGAAACCCCCCCTGTGGAGAACTTCAAACAGCCCCATCAATAAAAAAGGGCCGGAAATCGTTCCTTTTTCCTCCATCGCTCGCGAATTCTCTGTAAAGGGGGCCCCCCCCTGCCTCGTTGGATTCCTTCCCCAAAACACTTTTTTTCCGCAAAAAGGGGTTAACTCCAGCCTCACTGCGATCGCAGATTGCGCTTTCTGTGACGGAATGCATTACAATTTGCTGTAACGTTATATTAAAGTGAAAATTTTGGTTTTTATAAATACTGTGAACAATAAAATAAACTGGTGTGTATAAGAGTTTTTTTAAAAATTATTTTGATCCACGGATTGACATATTATTTTTATTAATATGTTTAAAAAAATGAAGAAAATATAGAGAATTTCACATAGAGTGAAACATATTTTGAAACAATTATTTGACCCACTTTCATTGATAATCTTTTAGTTTCTAAACTATTTATGCTTCTTTTCTATAGTTTTAGAAAAAAAAAATTTTTTTTGGAGCTTATACTCCTTAAGATTCAATTTTCATATAAAGCCCCCAGTATAAAAATATCATGAGGTGTGAAATTTAAAAAAAAGCGTTAACAAAAATGCATTAAACGTGATTCTGCGCAGGTGTTAAAACTTTGTCAGGAGAAAGCAGGAAGAGTTTCTACTTTTTCTTCGTTTTTAAAAGTGTGATAGTTCTTTTCTTACCGAAATCAGACAAAAAATAATTACAGAATCGGAAAGATTTTTTTATTATCGCCATAATACGGTATAGTTTGTTTTTTTGTATAAATAATGATATTTTCCATTTTTTACAATTTTTTCTAAAATGAGACAATATTGATGCGTTTTTATGAAAAGAAATTTTCAATCATTCAGTACGAACTTCTTATTATTGTAATGCAGTGGCGCACACAAGCGGGTGTCCTAGGGGTCCGGACCCCCTTCCCCAAACCCATTGATTCTTTTTTCTGATTGATTATAATTCTAAGTACATAGTACGTAAAATTTAATTAAATATTTGTTGTTAATGATTAATTTTATTAATTAATGCTAATTATTTATTCAATAATTAGTTTTTTACTGTTTTTGTTCCGAAAATCGACAAAATCAAAAGGAGCATGATACAAGAAAGGTGGACTTTCGACCCCGAACCCTCCCAGAAATTTTCCTGTGTGCACTACTGTTGTAATGGATCGATATTCTATACTGAAAAAGTTCATACTTTGATCTTTTAAAATGAGTGAAATAAAATATAAAATGCCAAAAACTTTTTTTTTTAAATTTTTCAAAAAAATTCTCAAAATTCTAATTAAACATTTAATAACTTCGTTATTTATAAAAATAATCACATGAAACTTTTTTCCTGTTTGTTAAACATTATTATCCGAGTTCTGTCCAAAGAATGAAATAATTGCTTTAAAATTACGGATTTTAAAAAAAGTTTGTGTTTTTCATCTAATACCCTTTTTACAAGAATTCGTTTACGTAGCATTTAATTTTTTTCCCCCTTTTTTGTCTAAAAATTACCATTGTTTGTTATCGATGAGTGAAATTTGGAAAGTATAACATAAATCTTCAAAAAAATTAAAACTTTAAAAAAAATTCGCAAACAACATTTACTGTCGTTTTGTCTATTGGCATCATTGGCTTCGAAAACCGGTTTTTGAGCTAAGTGCCGCGAGAAATGACTTAAACTGCATTCCACCTTAACTTGGCAGTCCAAATTACATCTACTGCTGGGTTACACAAGAAGACTAAGTTAACTGTAACAAATGAAAATCACCAAATTAATACTATTGTATGCTGTAAATATTCCTTTTTTGATCAATTTTTCGCAACTCCCTTTGCACTAATCGAAGCTCTCATCTTGAAAATCACTGTTGAAACTCATCGACGTAGAGCAGGGTATACGTATGATATTACGGCCACATGTTTAAAATCTGCAAAAAAAACCAATTAAATTCGATATTTATAATGTATTATCCATTTATTTATGTAAAGTTCAATGTGTAGTATAGTTTGAGTTTGAGTTGAGTTAATATTAACGTCGCACTGTTCAGCTACACGAGGGCTTTTGGCGACGGACCACGTAATTTTGAACCATGGTCAAGTGACGTGGACGACACCTGAGCTGGCACCCCTCTCCTAACTACCACACCACACCAACGGGAGGACGTTTCAGCTCTCGACAGATTTAACGTGCATCGCTGCCCTACACGGCGGGTCTTCAGTGGTATTGGGCTCGAACTCATGACATGCCTGCCATGGTCCGATACCTTAACCACTGGGCTACCGCAGCCCCTCAATGTGTAGTATATTTTACATACTTAATCGTTTTATATTTCCTGTTATTTTCTAAACTTTAACCATACATATTTTATATTTTTTTTATAAAAGAACAAAAAATAACATTTTTTAAAGAATTTCAAGTTAACATTAATTTTTAGAAGATACCGACATGGTTTTTTTTCACACAAAGCAAGTCATCAAAAGATTTGATTAAAAATACTGAGCTGATGTAAATTAACGATAAACGTTGATTGGGTTAATCTTAATCTTTCTGAATTTTCGCTATTTTTCATTAAAGAAGCTAATTGCTTGTATAAATAAGTGCTTCCGAACAAAGCCATTATTCACATAACAAACGATACATTTTAGGAAATAGATCTACTCTGATAAATATGCATAAAAATCTAGAATTTCAACTTCGATAGATTTTTGTCTCAACAAAGAATCACATTAGATTTCCATTAATTTAATTATTAGCTTCCATCAAAAATTTCAATATCGATAGATGAAGTAAAAGTGCGAGAAATTATAGCTTTTAAAATCAGAATTAATAATTCAGTTTCTAACAATTTAATTTTTGTGAGCGTATTCAGTAGATTTTAAAGTATGGGATTTAATCAACAGATATTGACAGTTTTCAAAGAGAAACAAGTTTTCTTTTTCTATTTATTTTCGCCATAGTAAAAATGTTTAATATCTAATATAGTTTTAACAACATGATTTTTGCCTTAAAGCTTAAAATGAAGTTGATTAAGATCAACAGAAAAAGCCAGGTCCTTTATCCATCTTTTAATTCAGCACATTTATAATAATTTTTGCTTCCAAGAAAGTTAAAATTTCGTCCAGTTATAATTTCGTTGCAATTTAAAGAATCATTTTAACATTTAATGATTTAAAAGGCATTGAATTTCCATATTATGGTG
>BMAV01020110.1:11088-41149 GCA_019973955.1 Trichonephila inaurata madagascariensis
CTGCCTTGACATCTTCAGTTGGACTCTACCCAGTGAGAGGAACACATAGGGGAACATGGCGATTTTTTTTCAATTCACGATATGTGTGATTTTTCTTATCTGTCACCATCTATTAGACTGATATTCCTATATTTTTTCGTGTTTGGTATTATTATTTTTAATTACTTTTTCATGAATATTAATTATTTTTAATCAGCTTTTATAAAAATACTAGTCCCAATTCTAGTGATAAAAATATATTGTTGCGTTTGATTTAACCTCACACATCTTATTTGAGCCATACTCAATTTCATGAGCTATAAGGACATTTAGAACAGTCCTTAATGTAATAAAATTTTTAAAAAAAGTGCGTATTTGTCTGTCAGACGGATGTTTCTCAATGCGGTAAAAAATTGATGTTCCGATCAGAGGGTTAATTCCGTGATGTTCAGAGGGTTAAGAACACTTTAATCTTTTATCCATCTCATTATTCTTTTATTTTATTTGCTAATTCAGGTACAAAAATGTAATAGTGATAATATATCTCACCTGATATTACATAATTTTATTCTAAATATATATGAATTTTTAAAATACTAGATGAATATTAAAATGTCCATCTAAATTTAATGCACTTCGAAAGAAAGTACCTTGTGAGTGCTAGTATTATTTTTAATCAAATACAAAAATTTCTCAAGAAAAAAAAATCTTCATGCAATATGCCCTCAGCTGTAAATTACTAAGAAACGAGAACACTTTTGAACATTTTACTTTAATATGATTTCATGGATAAGTAAGTGTATTCAGTATAGAAAAATATACCCATATGCATCTATTTATAAAATTTTGGGTGAAAAGAAATTTTTTCTGAAGAAAAATACATTTCTAAAAGTAATAAATTCTCATAACAGATTTTTTATTGAAATAATTAGCAACGTTATTACTTTAAAAACATTAACTTTACTACTTTTTCTTATTTCTTTTACTTTTACTTATGGTAAAGAAGAAAAAATAAGGGGATTCGCCAACATTATAAAAAATGTGTTTAAATTTTTGAAGCTTTAAATTTTTTTTGAATGTAAAAGGTGTGAACTTAATTTCAGCAAGTGAAGGAAGTCATTAATGTAAATATTACAAAATCGTTGTATCTTGTAGCCAAAACTGAGTTGCTTGACAACTTTTATTAAAATTAAATTGTGAGTTTAATTTCAACAAAGCATTTTTCTTTAACAATATAAAAAAAATGATTTATTGTTTAAAATCAGCAATTAGTCTCCAAAATTAGCCCTGTTGTTATTACCTTAAGGTGTTTGAACAAATAAAATTCAGTTAAAAATTAACACGAAGAAAATATCTGTCAGGAAATTAAATGAATGGAAAAAGTGTGATGAACTTCATGTTTAATAAACTAATGTTCAGTTTTAGATTATGTTTTTAAATTGAAAACAAGCATCCCTGAACTTTGATTAGGAAATTTCTACGTTCGAATATTTTATTTAAATGAACGTGAAAAAATTACAAACATTGATAATCTTTAATTACGTATTTTAAATGCGTTTTAGAAAACCGATAAAAATTCTTCATAATGTTCATTAATTTTAACCAAACATTGTTGATTAAACTGATTACATTCATACAATATTTCTATTTAACAGCTCCTATACAGAAAGAAAAAAGTCTCTGTTATTATAACTTATTTCGTTTAATTGACTGGTTTAAAAACTAAATAACAATTAAAAACTCTCTCACCACGCTCTTCATGTCACATCACGCAGCATTTCCCCTATCTTCCTTGCGTTAAAAAAATAATAAGTTTAAGTAATATTTTCAAATATTATGACTTTCCGCACAGTCACCAATTTTTATGTGGATTTATTGCATTATTATTATTATTTATTGAGACAATTTTTTAAAATTTGGAGTATTTTTTTTTCTTTTTTTAATTAATATAACTAATGACACGAGAAGAACTCCATAACGATAAAAATCCGTGCACACTTTAATCCGTAATTTTTTTTGAAAACTTTTTTATGAATTATAATTTATTATAATTTTAATAATTTTTGTGAAATAATATTAAAATATTTATGAATACATTGTTAATATGTACACAAAATTTCAAAGTTATGAAGTGAGTAGAATTTTCAAAAATGTTTCTTTTATGTTGTAATTTACACTTTTGAGAAATGACGATTTGAAGTAACGCTTCTCAAACTGTGGGACACTCCCCAGGGGGGCATGATAACTCTACGAGGGGGGCGGAACCTTATTGAAAAGTCGAAAACAAAAGATTATTTTAAAAATTATTAATTTACTGAAAGTAAACAAATAAAATACAATCTGACAGAATAAAAAATAAAATACACACACACACATTTACATTAATATAATACACTTAAAAATGTATCAGTATTGCACAATGTATTTTATAATTAATTTAACAATACTAAATTAAGAACAAGTTTAATGATTACCAGTGATCCCATGAGCTTGTCATATAAAAATTATATACAAAAATTAACACTTATCTCGTGATTTCTACTGTTTATAGTTTATCCCTTAACTACCAATTAAAAGCTACGCGATTCGCTCCCCAATGCTACCGTTTTCCACGTAAGCGTGCGTATTTGATGTGTTGGGAGGGGGGGAGAAAAGGAATAATTATATATATATATATATATATATATATATATATATATATATATATATAAGCAAATCCTCTGGACCAAGTGAGTCCTTAGCTAACACTGTCACTTCAAAGTCTACGGAATAATTTTATGGATAACAGTGCACAGAAAAGATCGTACTTCGGAAAGACGTATACATACGTCTGGGGAAATTATCACTTTGGCTGAGTGAGACATTTATATAAGCTGGTGGTACTTGAGAGGTTAAAGACGTACTGTAGTTTTAGCGTCAAAGTATAGTATTATTGAATTCTATACATTGTTACTGTATAGAATGGGTAGGAGGTGATGAAAATCATGACTGAATATTGAGTCGCAAATATGGAAAGTTTGAGAAGCACTGATATAAAGTAAACACTTTCTCCTTTAAGCAATACATAGTGCCACATATTTTATTCCTAAAATACTTTTAATTTAGAGTTAAAATTTTAACTGTATCAAAAGAAGGTATTATAGTTAATTTTCCTATAAAAACTTGAAAATTCCATTTTTCCCCTCCCTTTTAAAGTGTTCTAATTTCTTTAAGAAGATTTTTTGCTTCTAATTTGTGAAAGAGATTCTTACTTAAGTAATCAATATTTTTTCATTCTTCGCATTGTTAATTAGTTTTTTATGTTATATTTGCTTGTTTTGATAATACCTTTTAACTTTGAAGTACCAAGAATAAAAATTTTAACAAATTTGAATTTTAAATTTTATAATTTAAATATTTGACTGACCTACATAAGTCTAAAGTATTTTTGTTAAAAAAATATTGGTTCACCATAAGATGCAGAAGAATTCGCTTCACTGAAAGAAGATACAGTACTAGAAACCCTGATTTATTGTATTGAACACAACTCACAAGAAATTTTCTTGGCATGGAATAAAAGAATAGGAGATCAAAGAAGCTGAATTCCGAGTCGAAATATTCAATATTCGTTCTCTTTAACATTGATAAACTATTTCTAAGGAAAATCTAGCCCATATAAGATCTGGGGGGAGAGGTGAAAGACGATGTTTAGAAGAAAAATTGTCTGATACTGAAAACAAAAAATATGTGCACAATTTAAGACTACTTTCGAAAAATAGTACTTATAAAAGCGTTAGAAATTACCAAAGGAATGCAGATGAAAAATGAAGAATGTACTGAAGCATTTTTAGATGAAACCATTTTAGGGCTTTGAAGCTAGAGTGAAGCCGTCTACACTTTTTCTAATCCCTGAACAATGTCAATACTAAAGAAAACGAGGTTGAAAATAGCGTCCTCATAATTCAATGTGTCATAGACATTTGTAACTCATGCCCTTATCGGCTAAAATTTACATTTTTTTCCAATAGGGCTGCGTCTTAGTATTTAGCATTGTAGACATTCCCCGGGAGCTGGTATCATTTTTTAGTGGGGCACCATACAGGTGAAATACCAATTACCGCAATGTAAATTTGATATCCGGTTTCCTCCCCAGAGGAAGACACCTGAGCTCTGACGATGTAAGGGGTCTCAGGGGTGTTAATTTTTCTCGAGGGGGTTAAATTTAAACAATTTTCAAACAGTTATAATTCTTTTAAATTTAAATTAAATAATTCGAAACTTTTACACATTATTTACAAGGGATTTAGGCTTCAAAAAAGTACAAAATGTTTGAAGTATAATCATACTTTCAAAAGTTATTAGCATATGAAAATTCTGTTATAAATATTAAGTAATGTTTGCGTTGTGCACGCTATTTTCTAAAATATTAGTGTAATGTATAAAACTTTATATAATTATAAAATAAATCATACTCTTTAAAGACTACATCATTTAAGAATAATATATCTTTTGTATTTCAAAATATTTCAAAAATATTGAAATTTTTTTTAAAAATTTTGAAAATGTAATATTTTATTTTGTAAAAAATATAATTTATTATTCTACATATAATATTATTACAGTGAAATAAAGATACATTTATCTTTATAAATCAACTTATAGCTAGTAATTAAAGCTATTATTTTAGAAAATAGCATGCGCAACGTAAAACTTAATAAATATTTTTTATATAAAAGTTTCTTATTTTCATATGATTATGATTTTTAAAATTATGGTTATATTTTAAAAAAATTTTACTGTTCTGAAGCCCAATTCCTTTATAAATAATGTGTAAAAGATTCGAATTATTATATTTAAATTTAAAATAATTATACCTGAATGAAAATTGTTTACATTTTCAGCCCTCTAGAGAAATTTAACACCTTTGAGACCCCGTAACATTGCACAAGGATTTAAATTTGCTGAGAGCACCCAAGCCAAACAGGCACTCTTGGGATCTTTTACATGCCGCATAATGATTCGACATTGACACTGTCGATTTTCTACATCATGAAAATCCACTGACTTGGGCCGGGGGTGAAACCGTAAGCTTGGGAGTAGAAAACCAGAGATAAACCAATTACACCACCCAGCCCGCAAAATTACAATAGTTGTGCTGAAATGTTTACATCTTAATAGCCCAAAATAAAACATTTGTCAGTTTTCAAATGATTTTCAAAAGAGTTTGACGTTTAATAGTTGTGTGAAATAATTAATTAAAATATAAAGAATAATCATATCTTTTAAAATCATTAGTAAGTATTATAATTTTGATAATTAATCTGAAAGTTCAAAAATAAAATAAAACTTATTGAAAGTGAAGTAAACAAAAAAAAATTTTCTCTTTAATTCATATTTAACTAAATCGAACTTCATATATTTCGAAAAATAAAGAGCTTATATTATTTGCTAAGCCATTGAGACTATATGCATGTACACATAATCCCATTTGAAAAACATTTCTAAAAATAATTGCTTTTTTTAAAACAATAAGAAGAAAAAAGATAAGAAGAAATAAGTTCTTATTTTATCAACCTCAATTTCTTCCTGCGTTATGTAAAAACTCGAGGGAATTTTTTATGAGATACCTAGATTTCACAGACAGTCCTTTCGGCTACAATGTTGACTTTAAATTATAGTGGTTTGTGGTTACCTGTCTTACTTTTTATTTGATTTACTTCTAGTATTTAACATTTGTAAATCATCCTATTTTTTGCAATTTTAAGATCATGAATAATAATTTCTTTTCAGTTCGATTTATTTTATTTTTCTCCCTTTATTATACATTTTCTGAAGACTATTTTAAAAGCTCTTCATACGTTATACTTGTTACTAATAGCAATTAATCTGTGAATTCATCATATGAGTAAGATTTGATCTTTGTGAGAGGCTCATTTCTCAAATTTTATTGAGAGAGAGAGAAAGTTGTTGTAAGCTAAATTTAAAATGAAAAATGCTTTATTCGAATTATTTCAATTATATATTATTATATATATATAAGTGCATGTATGTAGATTAATATCGTTCTTTGTGAACAGTAATAGGTTCTCTTTGGGCCCTTCTACTAATAATCAAGAAGAAACTCTTTCGGTGGATTGTTTGACTAGAAAACCTCTTTCTGTAAAGGAACCGCGACTTATGTAAATGAAGGTTTTAAATTAAGGAATCGATATCGAGGATGAAGGTAGCAACAAAACCTCGTCAGTGTTTGTATTCGTGTTAGAGTTAATTTGAGTTACATCTGTATGAATGAAGTTTATTTATCTGAACAAATTTGTGAAAAGTCTAGGAGGGAGACGCTAAAAAAGATCCATGCTCACCCAAGATAGCATACGGTTGCTGTCTTCAGAATAGAATCCAAGCACGACTGCCTTGCGGATCATCTACATAGACCAGTGCTTCTCAAACTTTCAATACTTGCGACCCAATTTTCAATCATAAATTTCTTCACGCCCCCTCCATACAATTACAATGCATTGAATTCAATAATATCGTATTTTACGTAAGGCTACAATACGGTTTTAATTGTAAACCGTTCACATTAGTAAGATAAGTAATTAATTATGTATATAATTTTGTATATGACAAGCCCATGGGAGTTACTAGTAATATAATAAATTTGTTCTTAACTTAGTATTGATAAATTAGTTATCAAATACATTGTACAGTGCTGATGCATTTCTAAGTACATTATATCAGTGGAAATATGCATTATACTTTTATTATGTCAAAATGTACTTTCTTTTACTTCCTTTGAGTAAATTTGTATTTTTTTAAATATTTTATTTTCGACTTTACGATAGGCTCGCGCCCCACAGTTTGAGAAACGCTGACATAGACTAAAGGCCTACATAGACCCTCTCCAAACTGCGTTTGGTACAGAGAAAATTTAATGAATCCTGAGCATCTGGAGATTTGCCCAGTTGTCTCTGGTAACATCTACAACAGAAACTGGAGGACCAGAGAGCAGTTAAAAGATCTGCAACATGACTGACTTTCTGATTGTGTTTATGCCTGTGTTTTTCTTTTATCTATCTATTGATTTTTCTTGTTCATTTGTTGTTACTCCATGTGTGTTTAGCCGGAGTATTTTCACTCCAACGAGTGATGCATTCATCTAGTGTTTCTGCCAGAAATACAAATAATCTGTGAGAATTATAAGTTGGATTATCAACGTATCTTGGCATAGGACTCGAAGAATTGTTATCGGTATCCAGAAGGGACAAACCAAGCTACTGCATTGCTTCATAAATTCATATTTTAAATAACTATAATTATTATTAATAATAATTAGGGATATAACTCTCTTTTATTAGCTATTTGCAACCATATTGAATTTTCAATCGAATAAAATAAAATTATCAAGTCTTAGATATGTCTCTTCCTTAGGTTGCATCTCACACTAAGGCGAACGGAAGTTCACTACAATTTCTTGTGAAAAAACTTTGAATATCATTTAAATTGCTTGATCAAAAGAAGAGGAAATTTTTGTACCATTACATTTACCCCTAAAACCCTTTCCTCTGTAATACTTACGATTTTTTAGTTAATTAAGCCAATATTTAGTTTTTAAGTTAAGTCAACACATTAAATAGTTTCGATGAGTAAATAGCAAAATGACAAAAAAAATTAATTATGAAATATTTGATTTAAACAGCTCGAATATCGCCTACGTTTACTTGCAGATATTGTATTTAAGAAAAGAAAACTGAACGGAATTTTTCAAACTGAATAATTTTTTTTCCAATTTTAAGGTTTAAAAATCAGTGCTACTAAAATATATGACCACTACTTTTAACAGAGTCTTCAAATCCTTCGATACCATACAATTTTCATTAATGTACTAGTCATTTGAGATTCATGAGTTTGGATAAAAATAGTAGGTCGCAGTCTTCAATATTTAATTATTTATTAAGTCCTACTTTTCCTCTAATTTTTTTTCTTACAGCTACCATTCCTGGAATACAATTTAGCAAGACAAAGAATTCACGTGATCACTAACATTAAGAAAAATGTCGTTTAGTAGATCAAATATAAACACAAAGGAGAACGATTAATTAAATTTCGTTTAAGATTAAAATGAGTGTGTCGCCACAATACAGAAGCTTTTCAAGATAAGTTTTTAATAAATTCCAGCTTTCCCTTTTAGACTCTAACCTTTTATTTTTTGAAGTTGCTATTAAAAGTAGATGCATATATGATACCTCAGAAGCAAAAAATTTTTAAAAAATCTTCTTAAGCAACATAAGGGTCGTAGAACAAGCATTACTTACATTGTGCAAAAAATCTAAATAAAGAATAATTTTTCACATTTTTAGTTTGTTTCATTTGTTATAGTATAATATAATATAGTATAGTATAGATGAGAATTATTTTTGACGCAATGAAAAATATTTAAGCTCAGAGAAATAAGACACACATACACACGTATTCGCTAACACATACGTATTTTACTTACATATTTATAAAGACTTCCATTAACATTAGAAGCAAAGTGCATTTTAAATCTTTTGAGAAAAGTATTTTATCAACAAACTATATCGGTGTATGATCTAACATTTTCCAAATCCACTTTTTCTCTCTCTTTCTTTTTGATATTATTTATAATTTTTCCTGCTTTACTTTTTTTTTCTCGTGGATACTAAAATAAGGAGGGATTTTCTTGGTTTTATCTAAATGCAGCGGAACATTTAATAAAATCTACCTTTTCAGTATTTCTTCACTTACAATATTATAATCTAATTCATGAGCATGTGAAAATCATGAAAAAAAATTTAATTATTTATATTCTAAGAGAGAGATTTTTGCTTCATTCTTTTACTTTTAATATTAAGGCATATTTTTGGAATTGTATTATTCTTAATAAGATAGTTCAAATACAGAATTTTTATTTTTAAAAACGGTATAACCTTTCCACAACTAGGAGTCATTGAAAGATTTTATTAAATAATAAAAATCTTATATAAACACACACATATATAGAAAGAGAAATAAGGAAAACAGAAAATTCTTTTGTTTAGAGAAATATATATATATATAATACTAAGAATAATGATGTCCTTGTTTTCCCCTTTTAACAGAGATTTGCTATGTCAAAGTCTTACTAAACAAACTAAACTGAGTGGTGCAACAGCCCGTGAGAACCAAGGCCTACTATACAAATCTCAGTTTTTATGACCTTGGCGTTGATGTGCAAGAGCAAATGTTTTGGTCAAGTAGTCAGTTTGACACTAAAACCGGGGTTTGAACCCCAGACCTGGGGCGAGGAAGAGCAATACACTACCACTCAGTCACTGGGCTTCGAAGTCTTGCATGTGAAATTAAAATATTTAATGTATTACAAGATCACATTTTACAATTTTAATAATCATATAATACGTGTTTTTAATACTTTTGCTCATATTTTCTCCAATCAAATCTTGGATTGGTTTTAAATCTTCTTAAATTACCGTTTTGCTTACGATATCAAAGATTGCACATTAATAGCTTTCTTTAGTTAAAAAAAAATAAGTTGTCGTATCAAAGTAAAACTGGAGTAAATATGTTGTCCTCATTTTAAAAAACAAGTTTCTAGAATATATATCGCGATTGACTTTTTTTTATGAGTTAAAATCAGAAAATCTATACAAACTTAATTGGCATAATTCAAAAATCCCTTGATATATAACGATATAAATCTGCTTTTAAAATAGTCTTAAATCTTAAATAGACATTAATGTCCTTAAACATAGAATGAATTTTAAAAAATTTCAAATATGAAAAATCTTCCTCGAAAGATTTTTTTATTCAAGTTACTTTTACAGAAAATTTATTCAAAATAACCCACTCCTTTAAATAATGACATTTTAAAATAACGATATTGTATCATTTTATTTTTCAAAGAAAAAAAATACAAGGCGAGAAAAAATTTTAAAAAACTTTCAAATGATACATATCTTTCTCTCTTTCGATAAACTCCACCCAAAATATTTACTTTTATTTTAATTTGAGCAACTTATTTGGTGCTAAGAGTATATTACCGCTCTCCGGAATAATATTATACGTACATTTAATATAAAACAAATCGTACGAATCTTAAGCGTTTTATTGAATAGAACCTTTCCCTCAGTTGCGTGACCAAGATATAACTAGAAAAGTGAGGAAACATAAGAGACTCGATTGTTCCTCTCTATCTTACAATGTGATTAATGTCATAATATGTATGTGACACTAGATAAAAATGTGTGTGGCCTTTTTTCTTCTTTAGTCGGGCAATAGATAGCCTATAGCTATTCTGTGATGACAAAGATCGTTTACTTAACATAGAAAAATCGACGGCCGCGGTAGACGAGTGGTATAGGTATCGGACCGTGGCTTGTCTTGTCACGAGTTCGAGCCCAGTGCCCCTAAAGACCCGCCATGTAGGGCAGCGATGCACGTTAAATCTGTCGAGAGCTGAAACGTCCTCCCGTTGGTGTGGTGTGGTAGTTAGAAGAGGGGGTGCCAACTCAGAGAGGTGTCGTCCACGTCACTTGACCATGGTTCAAAATTACGTGGTCCGTAGCTAAACATTGCGACGTTAATATTAAATCACTCATTCATAGAAAAATCACTGATCTTTTCTATTATTTTTAGTATAAATCAATGAAATATAATCTACAGGTGAACTACATGAAAGAACTTAATTGTACTCACTTATTTATTTATACAATTATAGAGATATAGTTAATTAAAGGAAGAGCAATTAAGTTAAATTATTCAATTGCTCTATGCATTTATAGATAAAACTATCTATTCGATACTCTTAATTATTAAGGAAATTTATAGTAATGTTCTGTGGTGTTTCATTTATTTGATTTTAATTAAAAATGGAACTAATTAAATGGTTTCTCGTTAAAAGGGAATTAGAAAATAGTTTATTCAAAATATAAATAGAATGAGAAATTCAAATTCCTTTTGAATGATATACACATATGTGTGTTTTGTGGTAGTTATCCAACACGATGTTCAACTTTCCCTTTTCACTCGTTTAATGTGTACATAGTTACTAATAATTTAATTTGAAGGGAAATAAATTCAATAAATTTTTCAATAATTATGTTATGAAATTCTTTCTGTGATTCCCCATTGCAAATTGTTACTGTTGTAAATATGTAAAATAACCCTTTTGTTAAATCACTATGAATTTTGTTTTAAAAGACCTGCTAGGTAACTAGAAACCTTATCGAATAAAATGCAAACACAAATTCTCGATGTTAAATCTTCCTGCAAAGATTGCATATTTCACCTTTGTAGTCATCTACGCTATTTAAGGAATGTTTATACTCAATAATACTCGAAATTATTATTTAGTATATATAATTAAAAAGCATTACACTAATATAAAATACCCTCCATTTAAATAGCTACATTAAGAAGGTGTAGCATGGACTGTCGCAAACACGTCTTCGTTACCCTTTGAAATAATATCACAGTGAGGAGCGTTTTCAATGATGTGATCCACGACGAGTCTGCAGGTAGCAACGGCAAGACGTCATCTTGTAAAACAAATCCATGTTCTGTTTACAGCATCATGATGGTTACATCCACATTAGGCGGCATCAAAGAGAATGCCCACTTGTATGTCGATGGGGTCCCATTGGATACACATCTCTGTCACCTTTTGTTCGTATTGGTGGAAATTTGAACAGTGGATATTACATTTCTGTTGTGAGGAGTCCCGTGACACTCTACTCTTTCTCAGAGCTCTGTAAAACGCGGCGTTTCAGCAGGATAATGCACCACTGCATGCTGCATGTTGCCCTGCAACCGCCCTGGCCAGCACATTCTCCAGATCTTTCACTAACAGAAAACATCTGTTAAATTATTGCCAAGCGAGTGGCTTGTCACCATAAACTAGCAACTACAGTCGATGCATTGTGGCATTGCGTTGAATATGCAAGAACAGTTGAATTTATACAAGCTATGCAATTTTTCTTTGACTCACTGTCCACTCATATAAGAGCTGCTATTGCTGCCTTAAATGGTTATTCTGGGTACTAATTTCCCTAGCGATCCATGCTTTTAATTTTTTGGAAAATTTAATCACTTGTTGTCTTTAGTATAATATATATGTGCAATACATATCATGTTGATATCTGGAATTCTTTTAGGTGTATCAATTGTAATGGTCAGAAGTGTATGTTTCAAAAAATTTGTTATAAATGCTAATCAACTACATGTAATGTGAAAATATTAAGTTTTTAAACTTGTAAAAGACCCAAGTTTCGTAATATTACTCAAACTGTCTTCCATTTACTTCTTAGTTTAGCTTCCATGGATAAAGCAAGACACGAAAAAACAAAACTAAGAACTCAATAGCCATTTTATTTTAAATTAATTATGATACAATCTCCCAGCTTGAAAAGAAGGAGAAAAAACTTCTATATGAGATTGCTAAATGCAATTGGATGAAAGGGTAAGGTACCAGTTGAAATTACAATTTAATAGATGTATTAATCTAAATATTGTGTGAGAGAGATAAAAGAAGTAAAATGAAATATCTTCTATTCGTACGTCCTAAGCTTAACTCTAATTTTTCTTGCTTACTGTTTTAGAAACGAGTGCTTCAAGAAAAACAAAGAATCTGATTGTAATTTAAATTACTGAAATATTTACATAAACTTCAAGAAAATATGCACCGTCGCGTTGAAAGAAGTACAATAGACAAAACAATGAAACCCTACCAAATGACGTAACAAAATTGAAGCAAAACTTGCAACTTTCCTTTGCCTTTAACATAATACAATTATGTAACATGGTAGCAACAGATAAATTTTCGTCAAAAAGTATTAC
Organism: Trichonephila inaurata madagascariensis; assembly: GCA_019973955.1. Taxonomy (NCBI): domain Eukaryota; kingdom Metazoa; phylum Arthropoda; class Arachnida; order Araneae; family Nephilidae; genus Trichonephila; species Trichonephila inaurata. The sequence continues at coordinate 23,899 of BMAV01020110.1, forward strand.
ATTTTCGCTTTCAGAAAGCAATGAAAAATCACAAATTTTCAATGAAATTTTTTTGAAAGAAAAATGATTTAAGTTGGTAAAATAATCCTATAATGTGTGCAAGAAATCTAAATCCGTTTTCCTATTTTAAAATACGTGAACTTTCAAAGAAATCATCTGTGATATTATAACAACGCTAGAAAATGTAAGAAAAATCACGGACACCTGTTGTGAATCCATTCTATAGCCTTTTGCATTTCTTTTTTAGATTATATTCAACACAATTGACTATTGTCGTGCTTATAGCTTAATTTTTCTGCTTTACAAATCAGGTTTCCATACCACATTGTGGGTATTGTTTATCAGCATATGAGATTGTAAAATAAATATTTCAGCAATTGAAGAAAATTGCATAATGTTTCCCTCAGAATATCATTCAAAAATATTTACCAAATGTCCAAAGGTAATTTTTTTAAATCAAATATTAAGAATAAGCAATTTCTTCCGTAATTTAAACCAGCCGCAAAAGTGACTTCAGAATTTAATCAGCACCTGGATTCTCCAGTTTCAAATTTTACATTTAGAAGGCACCTTCAAAGACATAACATTTACGGCAGAACAGTAATTCCCAGGTCTCTTGTAACAGATGTTAATTCCAAACGTCGTGTCTCACTCCCAAACCTAATGTATTGATAAGTGGAAGAAAGTAATATGGTCTGACGAATCGTCTTTCTCACTTTTCCCAACAGGTGGGGTGTGCACGTTTAGAGGATACCTGCACACATGTATGATAAGGATTGTCTCTTTTCATCTGGCAAGCATATAGGGGGATTTGTCATATGGGGGACCGTGTCGTTGTTTTTTGTTAGACCGTCATAATCTCGAAAAGAAGAATCCCTGGGTTGAAGTATAGATATATTTTAGCTAACCAGGTCTTTTCTATGAGGGAAACAATGTTTCCTGCTGGAGATGGAATTTTCCAGGATGTTTTAATGCCCCTATCCATGCAAGGGGTTTGTCTAATCATGGTTTAATGAACACGAAGATGAAGTTAAACATCTACCTTGAACCCCACAGTCACTCGATATCATTGTAATTGAACCTGTTTCGGTCATCAGTGGTTCAATCAATCAGTGAGTAATATAAATTATTGTTTATAAGTGGTAGAATGCTTTTGTATCAATCAACGCACATATCATCACAATTATTAGACTCAATTTAAATTCAGTAAATCATCTAAGACAAATATAAGATTAAATAATAAGTTTAATGGAATATGGAGTGCGTCTGCACTCAGTCACGTACAGAAGATCTCTGGTGTAAACAAAGCATGTTTTTACAAGCAGCGCCCTCTATACTGAGGGGGGTTCTACCATTACTCTCCACTTAAACTCCTATGGAGTTTACATTAAGGTATTTAAAATTCAAAAGTAATTCAAATAAAATTCATGCAAAATGTGAAATTCATGCAATATGAAATAATACAAATAAAATTCATGCAATATGAAATAATAAAAATAAAATCCTACGAATCCAATCCTCAAATCACATGCATCATCAATAATTCTGAAATAAAACTAGCAATTCTTAAATCACATGCATTACCAATAATACTGAAAAAAATCAAATCAGCAATTCTTAAATAACATGAGTTATCAATAATACTGAAAAATCAAATTAGCAATTTTTAAAATAGAATAATATAAAGGTTAAAGTTCAAGAAATTGTAAAATGTGTTCAAATGGTGTGTTCTACAGTTGCAGGATCTTTGTAATGTGGCTCGTTTTAAAATACCTGATGAGGTTTTCACATTAACTACTCTCACAAGACCATCACTACCAGGAAATACTTCAAGAATACGCCCCATAGGCCAGTCCAAGGGCTTGGTGTTAGGATCCTTCAAAAGAACAAGCTGTATCTCCATCAAGTTCAGGTTCTGTATACTCCACTTAGCACGGGTCTGGTCAGATATTCTGTGCTCCAACGGTTCCAGAATTTATTTCGCAGAGATTGAATGAATTTCCACCTGAATCCGAAGCAGTATAAGGTTCAGGAAAGAATGAAATAGCACAGTTCGTCAAAAAATGCCCCGGGGTCAAAAGGTTAAGATCATTGGGGTCCGAAGAAAGTGGAGTCAAAGGACGTGAAATCAGAACTGCTTCGATTTGTGTCACCAACGTAGTTAACTCTTAGTTCATGATAACTGATTTCGCTACCCTCAATAAAATGTGTTTCATGGACTTAATATTTGCTTCCCGCAATCCACCGAAATGGGGAGAAGCAGGTGGAATGAAGTTCCATTCTATTCCCTGTTCCTCGCTGAATAGCTGAATTGTGTCGGACTTGCAAATTTCGTTCCAATCAATAAGAATGTTTCTTGCTCCCTTGAAGTTCGTTGCATTGTCACTTAAAATGATGGATGGCTTAGATCTCCTTGCTATAAATCGTTGAAGACATGCTAAGAAGGCTTCTGTGGTCAAGTCGGAAACAACTTCTAAATGTGTGGCTTTTGTACTGAAACAGATGAATATATATGGCAATATACGATTTTAAAGTCGCTTTTGATCTTTTTAAATTTGGTTTTGTGATTATGGGACCAGCCTAATCCAATCCAACTTTTTCGAAGGATCTAGAAGGCACAATTCTGTCTCGTGGTAAATTTCCCATCATCTGGTTTATTGTCTGGGTTTTCGTGCGAAAACACGTAATGCATTTATTTAATATTCTTCTTACACGGTTCTGACCCGATGAGATCCAATAAAACTGTCTTATTAAATATAATGTGGTTTGCAAGCCAGAATGTAAAGATTTCTTGTGATAGTGTTCAATTATTAAATCAGTGAAATGATGAGCCCTTGGCAACATCATTTGATGTTTTTGGAATTCAGATAGGGTCGAATGTTTCAATCTACCTCAATTTAAATTCAAGTAAATCATCGAAGACAAGTGTAAGATTAAATAATAAGTTTAATGGAATATGGAGTGCGTCTGTACTCGGTCACGTACAGAAGATCTCTGGTGTAAACAAAGCATGTTTTTGCAAGCAGTACCCTCTATACTGAGGGAGTTCTACCAGAACCGTTGTATTCATTTTTTAAAGTTCAATACGGAACCGATATCCTCCACCAGTATATGTCCCAGAATTTTCACTTCGTGAATAATGGTACAATATTCATCTAAACACTATTCGGCACTTGTAGGAATCGATTTCTACGTGAATCTAAGTTGTATTACACGCCAAAAACTGTTCTATACCTTACTAATGAATAATTCTTCATAAATCTAAGGTGTTTCCATTACTTTATAACCTCCTGTATACAAAGTAGTACCTCCTGATAAGGGACTGGGTATCTTTTTTATTTCTGTATAATTGTACAACTTTTATATACTTAATAACTCATTGCCATAAAAAGTTGCACAACAAAAAGTAAGAATAGGATTAATACGAAGCAAGGAAGAGTCGAATTATTACGAAACTTGGCATGAAGGTACGTGTCACGCAGATATGTAAAATATTAGAAATACAACGGGATTGAGCATTACGCCAGCAGAAGGCGTTGAACTTCGTTCCCCTTGTATTATGAAAAAGCTAGGCAGAGCTTGTTTGTGTGTATTTAATCTGTTGCAGAGGGAGGCTGTTTAACTGGAGATGACATTATGCCGTCATCTGAGACAATTTGAGTAGCTGTCAGAATTCGAATGGAAAAGAATCACGGAGATAGTCGCGTGGTCCACCTTGTGAGTATCTCGAAACCTAAACCATTCTGACTTTAATGTGAGATGGTGCTGGAACCAGAGGACAAGAGAGATGTTTATTACACGGCGATTAGGCTCAGAACGCCCTCGACAGACCAATAGTTGAGATTATCATCACATCATATGACACGAATGAATAACGCCTTAGTCTCATAGTCCGCCATTCGTCCACAGACAGCATCTTCACTAAAAGCATCTATACCATTGCAATGCTCCATTCCATTGACACCCACCCATTGTCAACTCCATTTTGAGTGGTGTCATGCTCGAAACGTTTGAACTATGTGTGCAACCGAATGGAATAAGGTTGTCTTCAGCGACGAATCCAGATTCAATTTGAGCAGTGAGGACGATAGTGTAAGTGTATGGAAGCCCTGTGGTAAACGTCTCAGTCCTGCCTTCTCTGCATAGTGTCGCACCACTCCCACAACTGCTGTTATGGCATCAGGTGCAATCGAGTATGACTCAAGGCCGTCCCTATTATTGATCCACGACATCAAAACATTGCAGAGGTATGTTCGTGACTTTTTTCTGCCACGTGCGTTGCCAATCATATCATAGCAGGGCTACCAGAAGCCATTTTCAACAAAACAATGCTGGCCTACACACAATAAGGGCTTCACAGAACTGCCTCCATAACACTTGTCTAACCTTCCCTGACCTCCTCAATCCCTAAATTTGTCACTTATCGAGCATATCTAGAATCATAAAGAAAGCCAAATTGGACAGCCTAGGAGTTTAGTCAAGTTAAAGGCAAGTTTACAGCAACTGTGGAACGAGATGTCCCAGGATATCATATGAGATTTCTATGCCTCAATGACAGACCATATCACACCATAAGCTCCGCTAGATGTGGCCCACCCAACAGGGTACTAAAACTCCATTCCTTTGTAATTTTTTCTACAATAAGTGATTTTATTTTGATTTTATAACCTATTTATCAACGTTTTAATTACGTATTTAGAATTTCTTTTTATTCTGAAAACACTTTCTTGGTGCACACATTTTTATAGCAATGAGTGTATGTTGTTTCGTGTTTTTTGTACTTCGTCCATATTATTTACTGCTGCATGTTTTCAATGACTTTCATATTTTTCATTCATTCTATATATATATATATATATATATATATATACAGCACAATAAATTATAATATCTTAAAAATTTGTTTTATAGAAGACTTTAATTACTTTAAAAATATAGCCAAGAAATGCGGACGCAATTTAAACCATTCTGTCTCATTGGAGGTTTCGTATGTGTGGTTCCCTTAATGACTTGTCATAGAGTGCTAAGAGTATATCAATGTTATTCCGCTAGTTTTTTTTTGTCATCTCACATTATCATATGCTAATTTTAATCTTTTTCCCTAGGCATAAAATCTCAGACAAGATTTTCAAGGGTCCAATTTTTCCTCAGATTCATAAAAATATATCAAATTAATCGCCATACATTAGATTTTATTACGTGTAAGTAAAATTCGAACGCTTTTATTCTTTCTACGATGCCATAAAACAGGTACCAATTCAAAAGGTAAGAAAATACTACTACATGTACTAGCTACGTGTGTGTTCTCACCATCTTTCCAACTATCCGAAAGTGCTACTGGGATGTGGTATGACAAACCTCAAAATTAAAAATCACGATTGTAAAATATCGTTTCAGGATTGAGCTTATGCATGTAACTTTAAAGACCTTCTACGAGAAGTGAAAAATTACTGAGAAAGGAAAACTCTTTTTTTTACAATTTCACAGTTAGAAATGTGTATGTACGTAGAGTCTGTAAAACCATGACAGTTACAGAGCCTGTTATACAGAGTTCACGTAACAACCACACACATCTACATCAGTGTTTCACAAACTGTCGAGCTCGCCCCTTAGGGAGGCATGAGCATATCGAAAAGTAGAAAATAAAAGATTACGTAAAAATTATTAATTCCTGAAAGGAAGCACAAAGAAACCTATCCTGACAGAATAAAAAATAAAATACACATTTACAGAGATATAATATACTTATAAATGTATCAATACAACATAGTATTTTAATAATTCATTTATCAATATATACTAGTTAAGAACAAGTGTAATATAATCACTAGTGACTCCCATTGGCTTGTACATATTCAAAATTATTTTCAAAATGTAATACTTATCTTGATAATTTGTATGGTATATAATGAAAGACATCTTGCAGCTCTAGCGTCAAAGTACATTACTATTGTACAAAATATATTGTTACTATATGGAGGGAGGTTCGATGTGAAAATTATGATTGAAAATTGGCTCGCAAATATTGAAAGTTTGAGAAGCAATGATCCGCATGACTTAGTACAGAGTGACCAGTTAAGAAAGGTCCAGATTTAACTTAAGAAAGAGTTCAATCCCCCCTTAAAATCTGCAATTTTTATTTTGTAATATTTTTGGTAACATAAAATGGATAGAATTGGAAACTTGTGAGTATATAGAAAGAAAAATGTTTTTTCACCAAAGAAAAATAACCAAAAAACTTTTAATTGTATTGTGAATTAATGCATTTTGCAATTTTGTTTCTTTTTCAAAATCATAAGTCCAAATTGAGATTCACTAACTTTAAAAGACTCTTGCATTTACCAACAAATTAAGTATGTAAATTTTTAATTGTCTTTCAATGCTTATCATTGTGATTATACAATATATAATACTAGACTCTTGAAGAAAAAAGGAGTAAATCTTTTAAAAAAGACGTTAAGGATTATTTTACTTTTTTTCATACGTAAAACAAAGTATTCTCAGACAACGGGAGCTGATCAGAGTTCTACTGCCCTGAATCAGGCCACACATGAATTTCCTTGGAGGTCTGGGAATCAACACTTCAAAACACCTCTTGGAATGTCTTTCAACTTACAGATACTTGATTTTTATTCTTAAAAAGATCGGAAGAAGTTCAAATAAAGTTACAAAGTGTATATTTCACGTCAAAGTTGCCAAAAGTACATAATATTTCTCATGCAAAAATAAACATACAGATCTTGAATTTCACAAAATCATCGTTTCACGTCAGTCACGTACCTGTGTATTTGTTTATTTTTAGATGTCTACATTCATTTGGTAAACCGAGCTTTAAAAATACTTTTCAAAGAGAATATTACGATAGTAAAATTTAATTTCACTATTCGAATACTTATTCATTGTTTGGTCAAAATAAGAATAGGATATATTGGTAATTTACTCACACACTTATAAAAATAAAAACCAAAACTTTCTTTCAAATTTATTAGCGACCATTTGTAAAATGAAACTTTTATACTTTTCACGATAACAATTTATCCTGAGATATTTTTACATAAATCGTAGATCACACAATCAAAACCTGAATATTTGCTTCTCAGGTAATACTTTCACAAAATATTAATGCATTTGTCGTTATTGCGTTCTAAAGGAATGTATGATAAGCTAATTTTCTCAGGTAGTTTTATAATTTATCATCAGAAGTCTCATAACTTTTTGGAAAAATAAGTCGATTTGCGTAAAATTTAAGTTAGTTTTTAAAGTTGTCATCCGTACAGTAAATTTTAAACATACAAGCTAAAGTAGCATATTACGTCATTTTCTTCATAAATTCAGTAATTCGTTAGTAGTCTTACAACTTAACGCACTATTTATAAATCTCTTACATAACATAACGGTATTGTATGCCATTTAACTTGAAAGGTATAGTTTAATTATTCTGTCAAGAAAGAAAAGAAGGTGATGATGATTGTGAGAACCACAGTAACTTCTCGGCCTCATTCTCATGTTCATTAAGCCCTTGCGATACAATTTGCTTGGACGGGAGCATTATCATCCTGAAAAGGGAAATAGTTACCTGGAAACAATTGTCTTCTCTACTATATGAACGTGATTCAGGAGTATGTTCATTATAGTTTCGATTACCACCCTATCCTTCTAATAGTTATTAGTCCTAAGGAATGCCAAATAAAATACAAGAACGCGACATCAAAGATCCGCCTCTGTGGTCTGCAGTTAGAATGAAGCAGTCAACATGAAGTACTTTTGCAGGACTTAACAAAACAAACTCTTCCTGTGATAAGAAAAAACGCAAAATGTTTTATTACACTAAATTACATCTTAGCTGTCATCGCCATTTCATTTTCATCTTCTGGGCTCCACTACATGCGTTTTTAGCATTGATGAGATTTTAGCATCAGTTATGAGGGTTTTTACTTAAAAACATAACCATAAAAAATCTAATCTATGAAGCTCTCAATCAAAAGTATCACTTAAATTTAAATTTTATCGACCGATCTTTAAATATATAGTTATATGCTTAGCTGTGAATTTATATTTTTAACAGGAAAAAAATTGAACCATTGTTCCCTAACTCCTGTCTATCACATTCCTTCTTAGTTTACAATTTTCATGGTTAGAAGTAACATTATTATATAATGCTTGGCTATCTTTTTTAGACACAATCTCTTTTCCCCACACCAATTTCGGCTGTTTTAATATATATATATATATGTGTGTGTGTGTCAGGTTTATTAAATTAGATTAAAAATTAAATTCCCTATCTAGCACTTAACTTTTATTTTTTTTATTACCTCTTCAAGTATCAAACTAAGCACCCATTTATTTCTTCCGAACATATGGCCTAGCCAAAAAACATGTCTAATTCCAGATCGTTACATTTAATAGCTCTATATGTCAGCATTAAATTTCAAATACACTCATAAAATCCGCAATACTTACCGCATCTGTATTTTAAGTGTAAGCCCACTTAAGATTTTCGGTGGCGTGCTTTTTTCCTCTCTGCTCTTTTAGCGTCAGAAGATTTCTAACTTTCATCAAATAAAGATCCTTTTTAAAAACGAAGCCTGTTTCTGACTCAAAACATGTCATATATATAATTTCCCTACTACACTAATCGTGTTTATTACAAGCAGCAATGTTTTTATAACACTCTTAAAAAACATCAAGTTGACTATAGCTTCACACTAATTTATGCTTACTTTTAGCTTACATTTCTCTTAACTTTCTACTTAACATTAGCAAAATATGAGATGCGTAAGTTTGATCAATTGTTCATGTGAGTTCCTACACATAATTATTAATGCATGTGAATATGCTATATAACATCATATATAGTTTCTAAAGTATCACTAAAAATACTTTTCTTGCGCTCAATAATATTCTAATTCTCGTCTAAAAAAATTAATTTCTTTTTTTGAGCCTTAGCTTGCAAAAAGGGAAAGAAATTAATGATAAAAATAACTGAAACCATTGCCCTTTGAAGTTAAATGATATTTCTTTACCTGCTACTTAATTATGTGAAAAACTAATGAGGTGCTTCACAGTTGCTAAGAAACAAATGTTTGTTCCAAGAAATCTCGAAAGTTCTTCATTTCTTTTAATATTTTTAATAATTGTATTCCGATATCGCGCGCGTGGAACGTTTCCAAACTCTCAGGATATTTTGTATATGAAGGTCGCTCAAAATCATAAATACTCTAATTACTTTAACCTTGAGTAAATCTATTTTTACCTGAAAAATAAAATAAAATAAGGTTAGTAAAATTAGCTTTTGGGGAATAAATTTTAAATGTTATTAAAAGATATTTATTCAAACATTTGGAAAGAATTATAGTTTATTCTACAATTTTCTGCAACCATTATTCTTCCCGAAACTTAAATATTAGTTCTGGTAAATAAATAAATTTATTATGAAATTCTTTTTTAACTTTATAAATGAGTTTCGTTCCAAATATATTTTATGGTATCTCCCTTTTTTTATAATCGATGGAAAGTCCTCAGATATTTAAAAAGGATTGCTCTAAAACTATTTACATGCTATTAGTATTTGTTATTAAGTTTTGCTTAAATTCTGAAAAAAGATTTTTTAACATTCACGCACACACATTAAAAGACTAGCATAATACGAAGCTGTAAAACTTTTAGCCATATTTTTTTTGTGTTAGGCTACCGTTTAGTAAACATTTTCGGATTAGCTTTCATGACCTTTTTAGTAAACATTTTAAACTAATGTAGAATTACTTATTTTAAAAAAGTAATAATAAATTTAAGTTATTTTACATATACACACAAAGAAAACCTTTGACTTCAGTTTTATTAACTGTTTGTATAAACATTATAATATATATATATATATATATGCTTGTATAATGCATGGTGTAGCGAAACAAATCTTCCATTATCATTTTAAGATTTATAACATTTATTACAGATCAGAATTTGAATATTTTCTCTCTTTTGATTAATTTGTCTCCCTCTCTCTCTCTCTATCTATCTATCTATCTATCTATATATATATATATATATACAGTGGTGGCCAAAATTGTGGACACCTTTTGAAACTGTTATGTTTTTCAAGATTGTATGCTTATAGAAAATGTTACGTTGCACAAAATGCAAATTCTTTTACATCATTTTAAAGAGAATTTATTACTAAATTCGATAAAAAAAAATTCAAATATTTGTAACTCTAAAAGGTTATGCTGAAATAACTATCAATATACATTAGATATTGCTGATAGTAGTGAGTTATCAGTACTTAGTGGGGAAAACACAATTTTTAATTACAGCTTCACATAGATGTTTCATTGAGCTAAAAATAGTTTTAAGCTCTTCCTTCGTAATTACATAATGTCAGGAGGAGCAATTATATCATCAATTACTTATTTTTTATTTCATGGATACCTCATTTGGACAAGAGTTTTCAAATGGTGCACAAGTTTTCAATAGGATTGAGGTCAGGACTGTTTCGTCCTGGCAAGGACAACAACTCAATGATCTTAGAACGGTACCAGTCATTCAATTACTTTACTGCATGGCAAGGAGCAGAATCTTGCTGAAAAATAAATGAATCATTGTTGGTAAATAGATCCCTGATGGAAAGCAGAGTGAGTGAGTATATTAACTCGCTAGACGAGGGCTTTTTGCGACGGACCTCGTAATTTTGAACCATGGTCAAGGATGGAAAGCACTAGTTTGGGTTCTAGAATGATGTCAATGTATTTTTTTTTTACATTCAGTGTCCCATCGATGATATGAAGACGACCGATACTATCTGCTGATATGCGTGACCAAATCAGAAACAATGTGGGTACTTCACAGTTGCCTGGATGCAGTCGGGATGTAGCATTTTTTCTATTCTACGTCTTACATATTCTTCGCCATCATTACCGAATAATGATATTTTAGATTTGTCCCTCTATATAACATGACCAATAATCACATTTGTACAATTAATGTGTTCCATTGCCCATTATAGTCCCCTTTAGCTCTGCTGTAAATTGAGATAAGGCGTTTTTCGTAGAATTCTACCTTTTAGTCTTACATCTGCTAATCTACTCCTGATTGTTTTTGAACGGACAGAAACACTAGTATCATTCAGATAACTTCTGATGACCGTTGATGACATTCTTTTATCTTGGAGACATAATAGTTTTGTTCTTCCGTCAATAACAGATGTGCTTCATCTTTTTCGGCCTTTTACACTGCTTTGTTTTTTATTAAATTTGTCTCCTGACATCTTAAACAAAATTTTCTCTCTCAGCCTCCGGATATTGAAACTGAACCTCCTATCTAACATGCAATTTTGACATAGGAAAGACCCCTTTCTCGGCACACATCTCTTTCTAGGTATCCAATCTACTCTTTTATTTAACGTCATTGCTTCTTGACTAAATGTCATTGTTTTCCTGACTATAAAACAGTCCTGACATCAATGATGTCAAAACTTTGAGGCACCATCTACTGATTTCAATATTATAGCTGTCAGCGTGAACCGTAGATGGGTTTTACAGCCTTGATATTTTTTATCATTTTATTATCTGTGTATGAGCTGTACACATATTTATTCTCATTAAATACAACTGCTTCCTTCATGGTAATCAGATTTTTTTGCAAAAGAGTATATATATATGCTCAGTGTTATTTACATAAAGGGGGAAGGTTGGATGGTCAAAAAACATGTTCAACCCCACTTTTATATAAATTATTTTATATATTAGCTGTCCTAAGTCAGCAACGTTTATAACACTGCAGCATTCATTTTATAATTTTTAATCTTGGTTACTCATATGTCCTTCATTGTGTGATTTTCCTACTGTCTATGTGTTTTTCGAACGTGATTGTTTGATGTTCATCTCTTGTTTGTAGAGAATAAGACTATATATATATATATATATAGCGTTGGCAGATCGGCCGTTTTGACTTCATTCACCAAAATTTATTGTCTGAGGTTGTATATATATATAGGCTTATTCTCTTCAAACAAGAGCTAACATCCAATTGCATAGTCAATATTTTCTAGATTTACATGATTTTTATAAGAAACAATTGAGCAAACTGATGGAAAATTTTGTTTTCAATAGTTTATAACGAATCAATTAATGTTTGTGAATAAATAGGGAAACAATTATTTGACAGTCTATAAGAACTTTATCGGTTCATTTAAGCTGCAGATTTACATGATTAAATCTCTTAAAATATTTACCAAATGAAAAATAGTTTTTTACTGTGGATACATTTCTCTCATTATTGCTATCGAAAAATTGAATTGCACTATCGTATAATGATGAAAAATGAACCAAAGATATACTTTTGATAGCCATCGAACATCTGTTTGCACAAAAGTAACCTTATAAAATCTTCATTATAGTCCAGAAAAAGCTGTCAAACCATTTTATCATTATATGTATTGGAATTAAACGTATTAAATGTAGGTAGTTATGAATGGATATTTGTACTTAAATGTCTTTGTACAAAGTGTATATATATCATATAATGAATGATTTAAACTGTCGACACTTCTTCCTATAAATAAGTAAAAAATCCAGGATAGAAACCTTCCATTGATACTTTTGTATTGGTAGCGCATGGTTTAACATTATTCAGAAAAATATTATTATTTTAAAATGGGATTTCCACAAATGTTAAGAATTGTAGTATAAAATTTAGTAAATCTATAACATCTTATATTTATAAATAACAATCCTATAATATATAAATATATATTGCTAAATAGCATTTAGATTTATACTGTGTTGTTTTCGCTCTCTCTCTCTCATCAGGTTAATTACATATGATGTCAGTAAGGCCTTATAATGTGAGATGGTAGACTTGTTAAATTGCAAGGAAAAAGAAAGTGTTCTAACAATACATGTAACAACATTAACCAGCATTTCTTCAATTACCTTTTTTTTACTTTGCTTAGGGATGACATTTTTGAAAATTGAAGTACATTTTGTATCTATCGTATAATATTGTTGAGATAAATCTCATTTAAAGATTTTCATTAAAGAATCATTTAATCATTTTTTTACAGTTTTTCCTGTATTGTAATTTTTACCATTTTACAGAATTAGCTGTAAAATGCGTTAAGTGACAGTCAATCCACTTTCGTTCACTGTATATTGTTTCTTGAATGCAATGATTATTGAATGATCTTGACAATTTTTATATATATCTAGAAAATATTCAAAGCGTGTTCATTATTTGGATATTTTGTATGAGAGCGTGATCTCAAACATATTTTGATTCGTTTTGTCATTGGATAATGCTTTACGGTTAAACAAACTCCCTGACAGTTGTTCATTTACAGCAGATTCTACGAAACACATCTTTATAAACTCTTGAAAAACCTAGGAGTACATATTAAACTTTTTTTGAAACAATGGATCGCAATATAGTGTATGAAGCTGTAGGTACTTTCTCACTATCCCGAATCTATGTACAGACCAGACACAAATTGCCAATTATGGAGATGCATAATCGGTATTTATCTGTTTTACGCACACACATGCGCATACACACACACGCACATACACACACACAATATATATATATATATATATATATATATATATGTATTGTTTATTATATAAATCTTAGCTGTAAGCTTTCGATTGTGTTAAAAGGCATTCGTATAGCCCTCACTTACTGATTTAAAAAGGGAAGGAATTTGTATAAGGAAAGTATTAGCATTAGCATATACATATATATATATATATATATGGGAATCCAACCGAAATCTCCCAAAAAGATTGGATTCTTCAGATGGCGGGGTTTTTATAAAGTGGTGTCTAGGGGTTTTTAGGGTGTATTAGATAATTTTGAAATAAAATGACATCATAGTTCAAGAGAGAAACTGGTTGAAAACTAAATAATTTATTAAGAATTATAGGGGAGTATTTACATGGGGAATATTTCAAAAGAATAGGAAAGTTAGATAAGCATACTTCGGAAGAATAGGAAAGTTAGATCACATTACTTTAAGGAAGGCAATTGAGATTAAATAGAACTCATTATGGTGCTATTAAGACTTACTGCCTGGCGCGGACGAATGATAGAACTCATTATGGTGTTATTAAGATTTACCGCCTGGCGCGGATGAATGTGCGCTGACGCGCAAAATATAACTTCTCTCGACGGGTGTTAGTGGGCCTCTGGCGAACAAGGTTCATGTCGGCGCTTTTATAAGAGACGCTAGATGGCGTTGGTGTGGAATACTGTTTTGATTAGAATTGCCGACCTCGGTAAAGGATATGATGTAACCTTTTGCAAATGGGATATCCTACAAAATCACCTTCCTCTGACTGAGCTGGTCTCTCAGCTCTTACAGTGTTGAGAGCTAAACTATTTACCAAAGAAAGCTAAATTGGATTCAGCTATAACCATAAATTTTTAAATATATGAATGTTTATGCAATAACCAAAAAAAATATTGTTCTTATAATAATAAAATATACAGATGAAAAGATGCATACCCGATATTTACAATTCCGGATCTAAAATAAAACATAAAAATACCAAAATATTCTATATTGCGACCTGCAATTAACTAAATACCAAATCACAAACACAAAAAAAAATATCCTTCAAATAGGTCGAAAGGTAAAGAATAATACGAAAATATAATAATTGTTACAAACGAATATAAGATAATTATTGGAAACGAGTTTTACCACATAATAGCAATTAATTTCTCAAAAAGGATATAATATGAGAAAGATTAAATATAATAATTACTATTCAAAATTTAATTTGCATAAAAATATTTCATTAAACCAGCTGAGGTGGTGGTGGATTTCGGTCCTTCGTGATGACCAACCTTTTCCACTTCATATCTATCTCTAGAATTCACTTAAGTTATTTTATAAGGACCTAAGAACTTTGGTCTTAGTTTTAGTCCAGTTCCAAATTGAGTCCTTTGGATGGCTACTAGATCGCCTTATTTGTACATTGGAGCTATCTTACTTGTTTTGTTGTATGTCTTTCGGTTCTCAGATTGTGTATGCTTTCGATGTTCTTTTTGGCGTCATTCCTTAGAAATTCACTTTGTTCTTGTAGTTCTTCCGCCATTTCTTCTAGCAGAAGGTCTCTGATTCGAATGTCCTCCTTGTTACGCATTTTGGTTCCTATTAAAAGTTCGAATGGTGTCCATTTTGAGCTTCGACATATAGTGCTGTTTAGTATTCTTTGTAATCTGTCGACGTATTTGTACCATTTCGTTGAGTCGTCTAACGATAGCTTGGTAAGGACTAGAATCAAAGTTCGGTGTATTCGTTCAACTTGTCCGTTTCCTCTAAAAATGCCTGTTGCTATTTGTAGATGTTGAATATTTTCTTCAGTACAGTAGTCGTTGAACAATTTTGAAGTGAACGCTGAACCTCTGTCAGTTATAATTCTTACAGGGTTGCCAAAGGTTTTCTGTTGTAGTTTTAACTTTTCCAAGGCATTTTCAGCAGACACAATTTTAACAGGATATATCCAAGTAAGTTTGGTAAATGCGTCTACTACGGTCAAAACGTGTTGATAAATTTTATTTGTGGAAGGTAAAGGGCCAATGAAATCAATATGATACGTACTTAGAGGGATGTTTACTTTGGAAATAGGATTTAAAAACCCTTCTTTTTTGCCTGTTTTCTTATTAGCTAAGATACATGGGACACAATTAACTATTACTTTTTTAACTACGTTAGTTAAGTTTGGAATAAAAAATTCTTGTTTTACAATTTCTTCTGTTTTCGCTACTGAGAAATGACCATTTTCGTGAATTAACTTAATTAGTTCTGCTTCCATTGCTTTAGGAGTTACGATTAATTCTAGACCATTTAAGTATTTGCAGAGTATACCGTTCCGTTCAAAAAATTCTTCTGAGCATTGTAGTTTGGGGTTTTTTCGTAATTTTTGTTGTAATACCCTTTCTGTGCATTGTCTTGACATCTTTGAACATTTTCGTACTTGGTGACAGGAGATTCATAATGTATGTTGAAATTTGTTGACGCTGGAAACTTCTTATCTGTTCTGTTATAGTATTCGAATTTTCTTGGTGCTTCATATCTAAGAGTTTTATCAATGGGTTTGAATTCTTGTTTCTTCGCAAATGGATTGCCCTTTTGCTTCAGTGCCTTTTTAACGTCTTCGAATTCTTCGAGTTTTTCAGCTAATTGAACAGGAGAGTTCATATTTGGCCATTCATCTAAGTAATATTCTTTAAATTCGAAAGGTGTTTTCCGTTTAAGTTGATCCGTTCTGATTAGATCAGATAATTTTTCGGAAGTATCTATCTTTAAACCGTCTATCCATCCGTTGAAGTAAGTATTTAATTCATGATAGAAATCAATATATGTTCTTTCATGGAGCCTTTTGATGAGAAACAAATAGCTGTCGAAATTTTTCTGGAGTTAGCTTAAAACGTTTCAGTAGTAAGTCTTTAACATGTTCGTAAGAGTGAGCTTTGTCATCAGGCTCTCTCGCTATGATGTGAGATATTTTTTCAGCCGGTAATAAGCCTAACAGATGAGAAACCCAAAATTCTTGATTTATATCCAGTATCTGCGCTTGACGTTCGAATAATTTAAAATAAAGACTGATGTCTTCTTTCTAATCGAAACGATGTATAACTTTTGACACTTCTTTGACGTGAAATTCAGTATTACTGCCTTCGGATGTATCAGCACCTAATTTAAATTGCGCTTGGATCCTCAACTTTTCCAATTCAAATTCGTCTTTACATTTTTGTTCATCAAACTTCAATTTTTCGATGTGTATTCTTTCTTCTCGTTCTTCTATGCGTAATTTTTCCTCCTTGGCCGTACGATCCTCTACTATCGTTGTGTGTAGGTTTTTGGTTAGATCTTCGTCATATTCTTTACTACTAGTAATTAGGTCTTTGAGAGAGAGTAGCGATGGTCATAGATTTATTGAATTTTAAATTTAGTTCTGTGGATAAGACGAATAAATCTTCACGTCGATCTTTGCCGAGATAGGCCATTTTAAAATTTAAATTTTATTTTATTTAGTAACTAAAAGAATTAACTAAAGTGTCACGCGTTCCAACAATAACAATGGTATCACTATAGTATTGCAAATCTCGCTTTCAATTAACAAAATTCTTAAGATAAAATTGTAATGCACCAAAGTACATTAAATATGCAATGAAATACTCAAAACTTATACACTTAAAAATATTTTAGACCAATAATGTTTAAAAACAACAGTGCGAGCTAAAACGCGTA
>BMAV01020110.1:43919-74069 GCA_019973955.1 Trichonephila inaurata madagascariensis
TATATATATATATATATATATATATATATATATATATATATATATAGGTTTATTCTCTACAAACAAGAGAAAACATCCAACAATCACATTCGAAAAACACATAGACAGTAGGAAAATCACACAATGAAGGACATATGAGTAATCGAGATTTAAATTATAAAATGGATGCTGTAGTGTTATAAACATTGCTGACTTAGGACAGCTAATATATAAAATAATTTATATAAAATTGGGGTTGAACATGTTTTTAGCCAGCCAACCTTACCCCTTTATGTAAATAATACTGAGCAAAAACCTATTGAAAGTAATGGATAGGAATATCTAAATCCATTACAAGATAGCGATAACATACCTAAAAATTACACTTATAAATGCAGAGCCCGCGCTAAATCTGAGTGCAATAAATAAGTTGTTGCCAGATTCTGGACCGTAATGCTGATTTAAATCATGTGAATGGCTGAAATGTAGCACTTAACAAACGTATAAAAATGAATGGAAATTAAAATTAATAATAGTTGCAAATTATAGCATTTTAATAACACTAGAGTAAATATGAATAAAATAATAATAAGTAATTTTATCTAATATTTTAGATTATGGAGATAACTATAACTATGAAATATTAAAGTTTATAGTAATAAACTATTATCAATCTCAGAATTTTTAATCCTAACTATTTTGAATATCTTTATTCATATAACTATTAATAAAATCAATTGGGTGTTTCTGATTTAAGTAATATTTAGTAAAACTTTTGTAGTTATTTATTATTTCTGACTTTTTGACACCAGAAATTTATTACGTTGTATATAATTAATAAAAATATTTCTGAATATAGAAACATGTACATTACTCTCCCAATGAGGAACTTTTATAATATTGAAATTAAATTCTTCGCTTTTATCATAAAAATTAGAAACTATTACATGATCCTTGTGTGCGCCACTGTCTACTACTATAGAGAAAGAAATCATTAGAAAACTAAAAATAGATGAAACATCCAAAACAGGTAATGGAACTTTAAAAAAGAATTAGAAAAAGTATGAAAGCTCTGTATGATGCAGTATTATAAACATTGCTGACTTAGGGCAGCTCCTGTGTATAAAACAAATATATATACTGCATGTCCTCCAATCTAAGTTGTCCATTTGCTATAGTGGTTAGTGACGCTGACTGCTGCGCTGTTGGGCCTTGGATCAAATCCTGGAGAAGACATGAATGTTTGTAAATGTATAGTGCCCTCGCGGCATGGGGGTACTTTAATTAGCCGTCGAGCCGCAAGTCCTCTAGTGAGATTGGTGGAAGGGTAAGAGAGGTGGAAGGCCCCTGATCACCCCCAGGGTGTTATCCATCAAAATTGGGGTGAAACCAAGATAAATAGTTCTGTCACCTGCATGGTGCTTAAAGCTACGGCTAACGATAGGCGTCACTTACAGCCCTTTGCTATGATGAATTTCATGTGCCTTGATCTGGCCTTTGCCGGTCAGGTGGCATTAGTAACAACAACAATAACAACTCCAATCTATAAGCCGCACTTTTTTCCCTTATTAAAGCTACTAAATTAAACTACTAATCGAATTTAAAAATGCGTTGGATGGGGCAGTTAGAGAAATTACAGGTTCTAAACCATTTTACACTATTTTTCACTTTCCACAAGGACTTGTTGAGAATTTAGAGAATGGTTTAGATTCGAGTAAATACGGTAAAATTAAATTGAATTGAAGAGAATTAAGTCATATAATCTTTTTAATTGCATTTACTATATTCTACTCTCAATGGCCTTCATTTATGATTTGTATGATAAATAATGATTATTAAAAGTCACTTTTATGACAAAATCGTAAGTATGTAATTGAAAATTTTTTTTAATTTTACTATTTTAAAATAACGTACTAGCTACATGGTCTGGCATTGCAAGGGCTTTCTTGACTGTAAAAATGTCCCCTTCCTTTCCCAATATTAGCACTTCCAGGTGTGGGTGTGATTTCTATATCTTAATATGCCATTAACATTCTCTTTTTTTAAATTCCTTCGTTCTCTCTTTGCCTAGTTGGACGAGATTTCCCCTCCGCTTAGCTCTGCATGGCATAGGCTTTTGCCGAGTGTATAACTTTATTCTCACGAGAATTCGACCTTTCCCTCTCGACTCCAGCACTTTTGTGTGTGAGAAAGATCGATGTGTGAGAGATTTCTATAATTCTGTCATTAATTTTTTTTTATGTTCCACTTCTTTTCCTTGTCGGACAAGTTTCTTTTCCTTCCATTTTTACCCGCATGGCACGAACATTTTCGAGTTCAAAATATTTTCTTCTTTTTCCCCGGGAATAAGATCTTCCACCAAAATACTTTTTTTAATAAATGATTTACAATACACAATACTGTGTTTTAGTCAATGATGGTTAATACTGCTTTAGTTTAAACATCAATTTAAAGTTATAAAGAAAACATTTCTCTGATGTAATATATTACAAAAACTAAGCATATTATTTATTTCGTAAATAAAGCATATTCTTTATTTCAAAAATAATAAAATAGATCTAAAATTTTCATTTACCAATCAATCTCGTTACAAACCATTAGCATATAAATGTCTCAAAAAACCTAATTTATTTTTATCTAGAATAAAACACACAGTGTACGATTTTATTCTAAAATAATTAATTTAGTAAAGAATAATGTATGATAAAAACAGAAACATTTTAACATTTTGTTCTTATATTTTCACAAGATTATTGTTTCAATAGTTTCTTCCAGTACATCATAAATTAAGAGAAAGAAATTTTTATAAAATAACTTAAACGTATTTGACGTAAGAAATTATATTATACAAAACTAATGTATTCATTATTGTAACAATAATTTCTCCTTCATAGAATTTAAAATAATAAAATTGATAAAAAAATATTCACATTTACCAATTAATCTTTACATACCGTTCGCTTAAAAAATGGCACTAAATAGAAAAATCCAGTAAAATTGAAATATTTTGCAAAAGCAGCAAAAAGAAAGGAAAGAAAATAGTAAGGTTGTCGATTTTGTCTTTCCTTGCATGCGCCAAAAACACAAAAAGTTTTTAGTATTTGTTTTTTTAAATCAGTGATTCTCTCTCTGAAAACGTAAAGTGTGATATTTTACAGTACGGAAACACGTTTAATGAAAATCATTAAGAAATGATATAGAGTGATTGAAAAAGTTCCTTTCAAAAAAACGAGTAAAGCAGATTCATTTTAGAAAAAAAAATTGTAAAATATCGTTCTTTTGTTAAAATTAAAAAAAAAATTCTCCATTTCATTCTCCACCCCATTCTCTTGATCAAGAAAATACCTGTTTACATGTATAGTTCATTGCAGTTGGACACTATCATGGGAGGTTGTAGTGGCGGACAAACCGGACCCCTGCCTACGGCGACAAATTTTAAGAGCGGCATTTAGATCGAATTTAAAAAAAAATTGTTATAAAAAAAATTGATATATTCTCTTAAATACTATTGAGTATGAATTTGGCATTTCATTTAACGTATCTTATTTCCTTATTATGTAATCTGCATGTTTAATGACAACTTTATTTTATGTTGAAACTTCATGGGTTCGAGAGGGAAATATATGTTAAATTACGAAATTTGATAAGTTTACATATTTTTCTCGAGTAACCTCCCCATCCATGAGCGGGGTCACAACGGACATTCCTTTCACCCATAAGATGCCCGATCTCAGCTATCCAAAAGGGGATAGGGATAATAAGAGTTTTTGGTAGATAGAGAGCAACGGGAAATGTTTTATTTTAGTCTTGAGTGCATTTACTTTAGGTTAAAATAAATGCTTGCAAACCCTACCATCAGAAGACTTTTTTCGATGAAATTGGATATTTTATTATCTTACATTTTACTCGTTTGAAATCTCTTAACAGTTAATTATGTCCTTAGTTTCTATAATTATTCTGTATTTTTTAAGACGTCTCTCTCTCTCTCTCTCTTTATATATATATATATATATAGCGTTGGGGCCGACGTTGGTTTATTCTTGCTGGTGGTTTCTTAATAATAAGTGGAAAACTCCTTCTGATTTCATTTTACTCTTCTTTATTTTCACATGAAACAACAAAGGCGTTACGACTTCACAATAAGCATAAGAACATCCAAAGACATAAAGGATAAACAAGCTGCACAGCTATTTCTACATTTTCACATCGAGGCTGAGACTTAAGAGAGAGAGCGAGAGCACAGAAAAAATTCGCTTTTTATACCGCCTTGAAGATCGCTTGACTCCTTTGTAACAAGAGCTCTGATTGGTTAAAATGGGCAGGAAAGAGATTTCTGATGCTAGTTGATTACAATTAAGATTGAAGCGTTAGTTTTGAACCTAAGAATTAAAAGCTTATTTAGAGATTATTAAAAGAGAGTTAATTAAAAAGGTGCTAGAGGGAATTATATATTACATATATATAATATTTTACTTTGGAGAGAGGGGCGGAAACTTCCATTTTTGTCCGGGGTGGCAAAACTGCTAAAGACTAACCCTTACATTATCAATAATCATAATACATTATCAACAACATATGATTTTCTTTGTTGAACTAAATTTTTGCTCATCCATGGTTAATTTATTGAATACAGGTGGTGGCCGCGGTAACCGAGTGGTCAAGGTATCGGATCGTGGCTGGCCTTTTCACGAGTTCGAGCCCAGTACCACTAAAGACCTGCCGTGTAGAGGAGCTCAAACGTCCACGTCACTTGACCATGGTTCAAAATTACGTGGTCCATCGCCAAAAGCCCTTGTGTAGCTGAACAGTGCGACGTTAATATTCACTCACTCACTCACTGAACACATGCGAGTCTGTGTGGTCTATCAAAGTATCTAGTCCGTACCATGCAAAGACAATAAAGGTGTCATATATTTAACAGTGTACGATTCATGTTGATATTTTTGTTCCTCTCAGCTCAGAACACGACGATAATCCCTTTTTAAAATGAACCTATATCCATCACTAAAAAATTCAGACTGCTATTTGGTATGCTCTTTAGCCTTATTTAATCTAATTCTTCTTATATTTAATTTCATGGGGCTAATTTAATCAATCTCCAAGCATATATAGGAAGGCGGGTCTTGCAAATCACATCCGGGCCATACAACATAGTTCATGTGCTCTCCTAACCTCATTCAATACAGAAGATGTTCACTTGTCCTGGACAACACATTCTGTCATTTATTAAAAATACATGCTCCAATGTTAACGAGAGATTATTCTCCATAAGTCAGCTCCCACTTTAGATAAACTCTGGTATACGTAGAGATGAAACCACATGGAATTAATATTCTCATTTGTGTCAGCTATATTCAATTTAACTCGATGCCCAGAAATGTCGGAGCTGTTATTGTTGTCATGGTTAACAACTTTAGGGATTGCATTCTGTACATTGTGTACCCCCAAAGAGCATGAAACTTTAATCATGTCTCCTTCCCTTCATATTGTATAAGCACATTAAATGTTAATCTGCTAGCTATACTTCGCTTCCTGGTGTAACATTTTTGATGGCCAGGAGATAAAGAAATAATATACTTTTTAATATTTTCACAATAAATGTAACTTTAATTAATAGTTTATACAGTCAGTTATTACTTGCAGTCAGTTATGCACTTGTTATTGTTTATAAAGGAAAATAACAAGCATAAAGTGCTATCTTATGTATAAAGCGAAGATCGCGTAAAAGCTGAGAATTTCCTTTACTTCGACAGTTTTCATAAGAAAGAACAAACTTTTATTGGATTTGAAAGTTTGTATGCTCTTATATAGATGGATAAATTTTCAAACAGGTAATGGTAAATTTTCACTATGTAATAAAAATTAATGGTCTTTACGAATAATGTGCTATTGGAAACCTGAAAGTAGAAGAAAATGAACGTTATTTTCATTCCAAACTGCTCAGCCAAAGACTTTGTGACGTCTCTCACGTTCTTCTTCTAACATAACTCCTAAGTTCTTTGACGGCCACGATTAATGGCAAAACTTTTCCAACCCAATACCAAGAAGAGAAACGGATCGAATATGCAAATGAGATATACTTTAAAAGGATAGAAAGTTTGGTGAGATAAAACGGCAAGCCTAGAGATAACTTAGTGTGGAATTGTTCTGAATAAATGTTAGACGTCCTATAGCTCTGGAAGAAGGATACGCTCATCATCATTAATTATAATAAGGATTAAGAAAGCCTGAGTATTCTCACCTTCAGTTAACATAATAGGAATATCTTCACCCTAGGAAGGAAGGTGACTCTATAAAAGGTAATATTTTGTATAGGAAGTTAGATTAGACGCTTAATTAAATATAAATTAAGATAAGTGATCTAGTAGTGTGATCTGACTTGAATATAAGGTTTAATTGTTGGCTTATTCTCACTTTAAGAAAGTTGTTATTTAGAATTAAGTAATTTAAGTTATTCTTAATAAAAGTTGTGTTAAGAATTACATAATGTCTCATCATTTAGATAATCCCACACCTCTAGCTTACGCGAATCACCCCAGACATAGTCATCACAGGATGGCTATGTCTCAACTTAAGCCGATTAAGCCAACCATTCACTTGAATAATGCAGAATTTCCAAGCAGTTATCGTCAATTTAGCCCTACGTTGGGCTTTTTAAGATTACCGACTCGATTCCTAATCGATAAAAATAGGTAAGTAAGGTAACATTACAAAAGGTACTATAGCAATTTCTACAGGAATTGATGTAAAATATTAATTTATTTTCTCTTCCTACTTTTCTTCAATACAGATATATAAATATATAATAAAGATGTGATATGTATCTCTCCATAGTTCAATAATCTGTGAATAAAACAAAAATTATGTATCTTTTTAATAGGATTAGTCTTCAAGTTTATATATGTTGAGATTTAATGAAACTGAAGGAAAAAAAGGAATATAAATTAATTTAAAATGACCTGAAATTTTACACAGTATTTTTTCCTCCATTTCATATCAATACATACTTTGTTCAAGTTACTATTACTTCATTTAACTTCAATTACTTCTTTTTTGAAATTTTGAACGACAATGTAATATTTTGTAATAATAAATACTGGGGATAGAAATCTAACTCAAATAATAACGTACTATACATATAATATTTAATGGCTTAATTAGACACTACTTCCTTAAAGCGATATATTTATTTGATTGGAGAAATTGAACAGATGCAGGGCATTTATTCTCAATATTCTCAAAGTTCAAGGCAGATAAAAAGAAAGCCACTCTCCTTTTTTTTTCAATTTTGAAAGACTTGAAATTGAATCAATGTTTGGTCGATTCCCCCACTGAAGTTCAAAACGCACTTCGGAACACCCCCTTTCCATCTACATATAAAAAAATTCTTAGAAATATTGAATTGAACCCGAAGTAAATAACAAATTCGTTAATTTTGGGAAAATTTTGAATTTTTCTTTAATAATTCTCTTACGTTGTTTTAAAAATTGATTACTATAGAACTAGAGGGAATGTTAATTTAAAGGAATAATACTAAGTAAAAAATAAAAGTCATTATACTTAAAATTAAAAGAATAAAATAATTTATCAATTAAATTGATTATGAACCACAGTATGAGTCTTCTTAGGAAATTTATGAAGTACTATACTGTAAAAATGTGTAATATTATTTAATGTAAATTATAATAAATCAATTTTTATTATTTTAACCAACCAATTTTTAATTATTTTAACACACATTATTATTGATATTATTATTGATAATAAATTATTTAGTATTATCAAAATTCAGAGGCGTAACTAAGAACATTAGGGGCCCCTAGAAAGTCAGGTTTTAGGCCCCTATACGGATATCACAAAGGATTGCAAAACCATTATATAACAAACTTTGAGACCCTCTACAACCCTGCTTCCCGCAATGCGAGGGTGTACGCGTTACGCCACTGTCAAAATTATAAAAATACTTTTGTCCGTAATGTTGAGTGTGTATTAACGTCGCACAAAAAAGCAACACAAACGAAGCTATTGGCGATGGACCATGTAATTTTGCGCTAATCTTTTTCACGAGGATGAGACCTGAGCTGTCATTTCACTCTCCAAACTACCCCACAACGCCTACGAGAGGACTTTGATTTTCGATAGATTTAACACATGCATCATCTCCTCTATACAGTTGGTCTTCAGTGAAACTAGAGTTAGAACTCATAACATGACGACCACAAGTTCGTGACCATCTCCGCTAGGCTAAAAGCGAAGACTTCCTGCGCTCATAGTTACTTATGTATTAATTGGTAGTTGATTCCTGCAGTAACTTAGGAAAAAAATAAGCATTACAATTTTTTTTCTATACATCTATCTTCATGGCGCTCATTTTACATCCTCAAAGATAAAAGATTTTCTCGTTATTTTTTTAAAAAGTTTTCATGAAGTTATTATTACTTTTTTCAATAACAAATTCAAGGTACTTGACATTCATCAAAATCATTTCAAATAGATTAAAACACTTTCCACGAATTAAAGATGTTTCTCTATCCGCACGCAAAACCATCTAAAAAATGACTGATTTGAGAGCGATTTGTTCAAACACCAAAAAAGGAATAAAATCCTATTAGTGTGTCAGCAGTATGGTGGTGGTCATGGATTTTTAACCTTTCACGCTTAGTTTAATAATACCAAGATCAAGGTGAGAGTTAATAAGTAGTTTTCTAGAGCATCGTTCGGGTACCTGGCAGGCTTCCAAATTGGCTCCGAGTCAAACAGTACTGACACTGGCCGCTTTTTGATTGCCTTCTGTTGCTTTCTCTAGAAGCGAACACTTCTTTAGGCAGAGTATGCACAGTTAATGAAGCAGTTTTAAATGGTTTTTGATAACATTGTACTATTTATGGACTTTTTTAAAAGCGTTTTTTTCCAAAGACACCGTAAATGTAAAACTAGATCATATTTTCCTTTAAAATAATTAACTGAAAATTTTTAAATGATTTATTTTAGGTATAATCATTTTATACATTATGATACAAGTAATTATTTATCAAAACAAATATTAAAAGATTATAATATAGAAGAAATTCAGCAGTGCACACAAGGGAGGAGGGGGGGGGTCCTCGAGTTCGGCCCCCCATGGTCCTTGATTTTTTTGTAATAATCCTAAGTCCTTGATAATCCTAAGTATATAGTACGTAAAACTTAATTATTTGTAATTAATAACTAATTAGTTCAAATTGTTAATTTAATTAATTATTTTTTTACTGTTTTTTGCTTCCTAAAATCGACAAAACCAAAAGAATATGTTCGGCTGCGTTTTGGAGCATGACACGAGAATGGTGGACTTTCGACCCAGGACCCCCTCCCCTTAAAAAATTTCTCTGCGTGAGCTACTGGAGAATTTTCATTCATCAAAATCAAACAAAAACATGAAGTATCAGGATATCATTTATATAAATTAAAACAACGTTGAAAAAATGAAAAAGCAGAGTAATAAATCTGTAAATTTTTACCTTAAAATTAAATATGCTTATATGTTTTTTTTCTTTTATTGTGAATATGTATAAGATACTTGCCTTCTAACTTTTAATTGCTTGATCAACAGAAACTTTCTATTAATAGAAAATTACATTTATTGGTGTTGGTCTATTAGACCCAATGTGGTTTTAATTCAATCTAGGTCTAAGTAAATATTTCCACACAGATTTATTTCAATAAGCTCTATGTTGATCAATGGGGAAAAATGAATTTTATGTGTTATAACTCCACCCTTGTCTTTTTTTTAACTTTATGCTTTTCTAATCCTTTCCTCTGTCTAGTCTTTTGTTTGCATAAGCGGTGTTAAGAATTTAAAAGCGTGAGAAGTAACAGGAATTTTTAACTACCAATTTAATGCCTTACACATTGTGTTTTTACATATTTGATGGCAAGTAAAATACGTAGTGCACATTTGCAATTGGAAAAAAAAGGCTAAGTATAAAGCATAAGGACATCTCATTTGCATTTTTTTTTATCGTTCTTCAAACAGCGTTCTTTACATCTTTTTCTCTCATACTTTCTAGTTTTTTACCTGCTGTAGTTAGTACTTAATCTTTTTTTATTGTTGGGATATTTTTTCGTAGTAATATTTTAGGAAAATACAGTGAGATGTTTTCCGTGTTCTTTTAAAAAAAGGCTGCTTTTATGTACCTTGTTTTGATTATAAAATAATTTTCGTGCATAGAAACAACAAAAGTATTTATTGTGCTTGGTCAGTTGTAGAGCACAATTATATATAACATTCAAAATATCTCCTAATTCCTTTTTTGCATGTATTCGAGGCTATTAATTTGTCAAAAAATGCTTTATCTTTAATTTCATAATAATATAAAAATATATCTAGTTTCTTTGATACAAGACGCAAAGTTGAAATTAACATGTCTAAATTATTCTTTTTTCAGCCCAAGTGAAATAAGTGTCATACCTGGCTTAAAACCAAATGAAGATGAATATATTTATCTATATAACTTGATACCCTATATTTTTGTATATAAGCCGATGAGTTTTGGAATTTTTTTAAATGAAAATAAGCTTACTTATAAATACAGATCCACTATAAAATAGGGGACAAAATATCTTAAAAAAGCTCGTTTTTTTTAACCTTCTGTTAGCCATGCGCAAGTGATGTAAACCTTCTTTCTACTTGAGTATTTTGAATAGAACACACACACACTTTTATTCTAAAAAAACAATGTCACTTAAATCCTTTAAAGTCAGTATCACCATCTGAGTTTCTAAACTGCCTGTAAAATTCATATTTTATCATTGGGATGCCAAAAATGCATATGATCCCCAAGAAGTAATTTTTTCTTCAATGACATGAAACACATGCCCTATATAAATTTCTTTTCCCGCTCTTTTTTTCAAGCAGAAAGTTTGATTAGCGCATTTATTGTACAAGATAACAAATGAATGAAAAATGTGTTAACTTCAGATAAAGTTACCAGAAATAAAACTATCAGCAATGGCACTTTACTGTACTGCAGTTGGGTTGAATTCTACTCTTTACTTTTACCCTCATGGTGAACATATTTGAAAATAACAAGAACTACTTTCCAAGCCGGTTTACGTACCAGTTTCGATTTTTGATAAATATTTTATAATAAAAAGCACCCTCTCAGCTTATATAAGTATGGATTTACATTTAGAAATATAAGGCAATCAAAATTCAGAAGAAATAAATAGTTTGAATGTTCCAACTATGATTATTTTTTTTCTTTTACAATTTTGTTACAAGGGTGTAATTTATGAAAAAATTATCATCCTCAGTATTTTGAATATGTTCCCCTAAATGTGTGTGTGCGAATTTACTAGACACAATACAATATTTATTCTTTAAAATTTGTCTCACTCATTTTCAAAATGTTTTCCAGTAATAGTTTCATTAGTGCAAATATAAGCAATTTCGACATCAGGCATCAACCACAATTTAATCCTGTATTTCCCTCTTGCAGTAAGACTACATTTGCTAGAAGCCATTTTGAACAATAAATGGCAAAATATACTAAACAAGTAGAACATTATAAGCCTATATCAATATACGAATGTAAAATATTTAGCCTTATTTAAGATGCAGATATCTCATACATGCACATTTTTTAAGTATATTTTTATGTATATTAGTAATGTGATCTGATTACATCTCAACAGGTAAGATATCATCTCGTTGTTGTTTTTTTTAAGAAAAACATTTCTTTAAGTCTAAGAAAAGTATAAATTAAAATATATATATATCAATTTGATAAAATAAGATTCTATAATTTTAATACTCGTGAAGTGTCATTTAAATAATGAATAATGAATGGCATTAAACTTGAAAAAAATTTAATTTAATAAAAAAAAAGAATTAATTAAAATTTTTAAAAACATTTAATTAAAAATATACTCAGATAAAATACTTTCCATTTTCCCGAAATTAATATATTTTAATATTTAGTGTATGATCTTTTTTTCACCCCTTACTCTTGTTGCTATGCGTAAAAAAAAATCTTCGCAACAAATTCTGCAACTGCCCATATTTAACTAATACTACAGATAATATGGGCAGGTTGCATTATAAAAGAAATAAGAGAAACTGCCATCTTTACATTTACCTTTTCTAAACAGAAATGCATTTTTACACAAATTACATGTTTGGCAAATGATAAGAGGTAATATTAAACCTTTCTTATTGAACAAATTGTATCACAAAAAAGAAGTTCAAGTTTTTATCTATAAATTAAAAATAACTGAATAGTGAAAATAAGATATACTATTAAATTTACACAAATTGTTACAAACCTGAAGAGGAAAACAGCACTTAATGAAGACTTTCGCTTACATCATATGCTACACTCATTACAAAAAAAGGAATCATCTAATTCGACACATTCCTCAAGGAACAAGATCCATAACATTACAGCCATTCCTGTTCTTGATTTGCATCATACTTGTTAGCACCACAAGCAGGATAAATGCAGGATGCATTGTGTTTGCTGGCACTTACGGTTACTGTGCATACGTTTTGCTCCTACACCTTCTCTACAACCTCGTTCGGCAACTCTATTCTTCATGAAAGGATATAACACCATAATTCAGAAGCATAAAAACAACCTAATGTTTATTGTAAGAGAGCATTAAAAAATCAGTCTCAATTTAATTGCCCTATATAAAAGAAATAACACGTTTCGGTACTATCCATATAACCCTTAATCTTATTGTCCATATTTGCTATAATGACATTATTCAATAGTTGGTATTATTGTTGCGAAGGGAGAGAGAACGCAACCGCGCACTCCCGCCAACGGATAATACACTCACATAAGATTGCAGCCATGTAGGGTTACATGATAAATTAATTTTGTGTGTTAAATCTTAAGTAATATAATTAAAATATAAATTCAAACCTCAATTCGAAATATCAGGTAGCTCTTTTTACATAAGAAATGGTCCGTTTGTTCTTCTGTTTTAACCCCACAACAACACAAACAAATCACACAGTCTCCATGATACTTGAGAATTGTCAACACCGTAGTGTGATTGTATCAGTTCAAAAACATTACGTATAATATGGGTATTTGCTTAAATGTGCTTTTATTACTTCAGTGCCTATACTATCCCACTTTACCCAACTCATCTAGTGAGAAATGATTAAATTATACTCACCTATAATTTGAAAATTAAATTTATCATATAAATGTCAACGAAATGTATACGTATGATGTTATCATGGAATGGATCTTTCAACATTTCCAACTGAATAATACAGGGTTTCTCAAACTTTCAATATTTGCAACCCAATATTCAATCATAATTTTCTTCGCGGCCCCCTCCATACAAAAACAATGTATTGTGAATTCAGAAATACTATACTTTGACGCTAAAACTACAATACGACTTAAACCTCTTAAGTGCCATCGGCGTAAATAAACGTCTCACTCAGCCAATGCGTTAAATGCCCGGAGGTATATATATGTCTTTCCGCGCGCGAAGTACGATATTTTCTGTGCACTACTATCCATAAAATTATTCCGAAGACTGGAATATTATGAAAGAACCTTGAGAATGTCTTATTTCAGGAGATTTACATATATATTATTCTTTTTCTACCATCCCCCCAATACACCACATACGCTCGCTTACGTGTTAAAGGTTGGCATTGGGGAGCGAATCATGTAATTTTTATTCGGCATTTAAAGTATTAGTTATCAAGATGAGTGTTAATTTTTGTATATAATTTTATATACGACAATCCCATGAGGTCACTAGTAATTATTAAACTTGTTCTTAACTTAGTATTGTTACATTAATTATAATATATATTTCGCTGTACTGATATATTTATAAGTGTATTATGTCAGTGTAAATGTGTACTTTATTTTTATTATGTCAGAATGTATTTCGTTTGTTTTTCTTCAATAAATTAATAATTTTTTAAATAATCTTTTATTTCGACTTTTCAATGTGCTCGCGCCCCACAGTTTGAGAAAAATTGGAGTAATGTTTCCTTTGTTAAAAATCAACAGATGATTTTCTAAGATTAGAATACACAAGTGTATCAGGAAAAACAAATATGAGATTACGTTTGTGTGCGACACACTAACTTTCAAATAAATCTTATTTTTAGGGAAAAAAAACTTAGACACTGGGAACAAACTTTGAAAAATAGAGAGAAAAATCCTCTTGGCAGGTAATTCCGTAATCGAATGAAGACAAGGAACTTGGCTCTAGGGAAATAATTTTCCACTATCGAGACAGAACTAACCTAAAAAAATGCTCTCTAACTCCCTAGAGGGAAACGGTGGACCGAAAGTTTGTTAGGCCTCTCACATACAAGAACATACATTCAAGGATCATTGCTTCGGTCTCTGAAGAAGAATTCAAGAATTCTTAGAACTACAATATTCTTTTCTTCTTCCATAAAAAGAAACACTTTCACTCGGAGCAGTAGTGCAACAAATGAAATTATCGGATATGCTTTGAAAGTTACCATTCCTATTTGATATATTACTGAAGAAGCTGTAAATTCGCTCTTTCCTCATAAAAAGGAAAATACCCAGTGGAGTAATGTTTGTAATCTAAGTCATTCGTCTTATGAAACATTTGTCTGCGAGAAACCTTTTGGGTTTTGTTAAGGGAGGATATAATTTATTCAAGAATACATATGTGTGGAGAAGTCTAACAGCGGATTGTACAAGTCATTTGTACTTTTGTAAACCAAGTCTTAAGAAATTTAAGACAAAGCTTGTTGTTTCTAAGAAAAGAGGTTGTATTCTGAATTCTTTTTTCATTTATGAAGTATTTATTTTTATAAGCACGAATCTGTTTTTATTTTTGTTTTCGTAAATGATTTTTTTATTTAAAACAAATTTAACAATGAGACCGTTTTTAGTTGTGTTCAATACATTATATATACAGTAATAAATAATTAAAAAGAGTGTTTACATTTGAAATGTACTATTTGAATGTCCAAAATCATTGAAACCGCTCGGATTTATTATAATATAATAATTAGAGCATTTCGATCCATATATTATAGTTTATTTCAAGCCATAGCTATTATTCTTATTATATTCAAATAAAATTACAATAAAACTATTTTATCAAAATAAGGCATTAGGTAAATAAGAGATCCTAATGTTATATATTAAGGTGATATTACCGTAGAAATGGTTAAGTAAAAATAATTAGCATGCGAACATTTCAATACTTGTTATTATAAAATATTATCTCTATTTTCTTGTAGCGTGATCTAAAAATTCCATAAATTTAAGATAATTTTTTATCATTATTTTAATTTTAGTATTATATTTAGTATTATATTTTAATTTTAACTGTCAGATAAAATGAAACTTTCTACGTACGATAAAAAAATAGAAATTCCTTTTTTTTAATTTATAAAACCGTTTGTTTTTTATTTTCTCTTCTTATTGAAATTATTTCAAAATAAATAGAAATGTTCAATATGTTAACCCTCAGTGCATTAATAATTTAATTAAAAAGTTTTTCCAGTTTTAAAATAAAGAACAAATTTTATTTGTGTAACATATTTTCATTGAAACATTTTAACTGAAAAAAATATAATAATTTTACCAAATTGTTGCAAAATTAATAAACATACTAAGTAACGAAGCCTAATAAACAATTACTTCTATCTAACAAAGAAATGTGACCGTGGTAGCCGAGTGGTATAGGTATCGGACCAAGGCTTGCCTTGTCACGAGTTCGAGCCTAGTACCACTAAAGACCCGCCGTGTAGGGCAGCGATGCACGTTAAATCTGTCGAGAGCTGAAACGTTCTCCCGTTGGTGTGGTAGTTAGGAGAGGGGGGTGCCATCTCAGGTGTCATCCACGTCACTTGACCATGGTTCAAAATTACGTGGTCCGTCGCCAAGAACAGTGCGACGTTAATATTCAATCAAAGAAATACATTATTATATTAAATCAAAAATTTAACAATTAATCTAATACATTCTTAAAATAATTCAAGAATGTGTTTATCAGAGGTAGTAAATAACAAAAATTACATCAGAAATTATTTATTAAACGAGATTCCAAGATTATTTCTTTCTTCACATTAAAATATCACAGACAATGAACTGTTAGCACTATGCATTCCTCAGTATTCAAATTGGATGATCAGCAATGCATGAAATATTACCTTAAAAGAAATAAAACAGAGAAGAAAATGCAGTATATTAATTACTTAGCGAAGAATATTAAATTTAAATTTTAATCAAGGCATATTTTTCAAGAGTAATTATTAATAGCTTAAGTTTGCATTTGTTTTTATACTTTCGAATGTTGTAAAATGAAAAATGTGGTTTGTTCTTACAGAAGTGGTCTTTTCTCAATTTTTTTCCTAATATTTATTATATCCATTGTTTTGTATTAAGGTATCCGACTATATGCTCGGAACCGTGATTTTAGCACATAAATGGATAATTTTCATGATATTTAGAGTCACTTAGATTAGAATACATGTATAAAATTCTTATAAGGACATTATGACAAAAAAAATTAATTAAATACAATATTTTGGCAAAAAATTAACTTAGAATAACTTTTTTTCTCAAAACGTTCTCCTTTTATAAAAATATTTCTATAATTATAATATTTTGTTTATATAAAGTAACGAATTCTGTGAGACTTCTTCCAGAGTGTCTGAACTAGGATTTTTGAAAAATTCACGTTATTTTAAGAGTTTTCACCAATTGAAATAATTATCCGCGTTTTTTTCATAAAATTTCTCCCCTCCGTTGTAGCAAAATATTGATAAATCTACTTCTAAGTTATATATATGAAAAAATCTAGTTCGCCCTCTGTACAGAGGTCTGAGATATATACGTGCAAAATATAATTATGATGGAAGCATTTTTCATAAAAGGAGAATGTTTTGAAAATTGGTCATTCTATGTCCATTTTTAATCAAAATATGGCACTAAAAATTTTTTTTTACTGTAATGATATTCATAAAACAATTTTATATACGTTTTCTAATCTAAGTGACACTAAATATCATAAATATTATCCATTTATAAGCTTTTGCACAATCCTGGTTCCGAAATGTAGTCGGATACATTAAAGTTTCATCGACTGAAAGGAA
Organism: Trichonephila inaurata madagascariensis; assembly: GCA_019973955.1. Classification (NCBI taxonomy): domain Eukaryota; kingdom Metazoa; phylum Arthropoda; class Arachnida; order Araneae; family Nephilidae; genus Trichonephila; species Trichonephila inaurata. The sequence goes on from BMAV01020110.1 coordinate 61,006, forward strand.
TCTTTTTAAGAAACAAAAGGGGAAATTTTTAAAATGCGCTTGAAAGAAATACACAAGTGGGTAAAATTTCGATAGTATTTGCATAATTCAGCTATGTAAGAAATTTCAATGATAGATATTATGAAAACAGAGTTATATAGTTAGACTTTTAAGTTGGTACCAATCTTATTAAATCTTACGTTCAAATTTTATTTATTTTTTCATCGTTTATTTTCTTTTCGTTTATTTTGGAATAAGCCACGAGTAAATTCTCTTAACCTAAGAATAATTTTAAGCTCTTTCATAAATCAATAATCTCATTGAAAACTAATGATCTTCTAGCTTTATGAAACCAATTACATCGTATTTTATTTTTAAAGATCTCTCTTAAACTATTCTAAAAAGAGAACTGATAATTTAATGTGAATGATAGCTATGACTTTAAGTTCTTTATTATATTATATCTGCAAATTTGTAGCTAAAAAGAATTATTTTTCTTTCGAACATTACTTCAAATAAAAAACAACAAAATTTTCAGTTGTAAAATTAAGTTAAATTTAAGAAAAAAATAGGATATTGGATTTTATCTTCTGAAGATTTTCAAAGGGCATTTCTTATTGTGTTCTTTGATAGAAAGAAACACTGTGAGTTTTAAAAGTATTAGTGAAAGGGACACCACAAACTTATTATATTTTTATGGAACTCACATAAATATTATATCTTATGGGAGGGCCCGTATATAGATTCTTTATGACTTATCAGAGAGACGCACAAAAATATGAGTTTTTCATCAAATTTATTCAAATAACATTTTAAAAACAGTTAATAAGGTAGAAAAATTAATTAGATGTGGTTTTTTTTTCTTTACTTAATCAGATTTGCTTCCTTTTTAATAGTAGCTAATCGCAACTATTTAAAATTTTTATTCTTTCTTTTTTCCCGCTTTTTTAATCTATTAGTGGAAGTTTGTTCACAAATGTGCTTTGACTTTAAACTGTTTATAATGGATTATTTAGAAACTGTTTATAGTTATTTTATCAATTAACTAGTTCATAAAATTTTTCATTACGTTTATCTCATGGTTTTTTTTTTTTTTTTTTTTTGCATTCTGTAAAATTATATTAGTGACGTTTAGTGTTATTTCAAAGAACAGGAGAAAAATAATTTCCAGATGAAGCTGGCAATTGTTTAACTCTCTTAATTCATAAAAGATCCCTAAGGGACGAGATGAAACTATTAAATCGTTTAAATCAATTTTTTTTCTTTGTATTTAAAAACTTCCGCCGTAAACAGCAACTGGTTGAATTTAAGAGCGTAAAGAATAAAATCTATTTATGTAAAAGAAACAAAGAATCTTGAAAGTGCATGAGTTTTTAAAAAAATTTCAGATCCAAAAAATATATAAGTTAAACACGCGACAGGTCAAATGAATTCAAATTTATATCCTCCCCTCCCCTATCCGTAAGAATGTACTCCTGGTAGGCCCTACCAGAAGTACATTTTTACCAAGGTGTGATTCAATAATTTTAAAATTTAAACAATTTTCAAATGAATGACGTAGGTATCCATACCAGAGTCTCCGAACTGAATGCTCTACTCTCTCTTATTCCTTCGCCACGGTAGCCGAGGGGTCAAGTTATCGTATCGTGGCTGACTTTGTCACTTTTTCGAGCCCAGTACCACCAAAGACCCGCCGTGTAGAGGCACGATGCATGTTAAATCTATCGAGAGCTCAAACGTCCTCCCGTTGGTGTGATAGTTAGTAGAGGGGTGGCCAGCTCAGGTGTCATTCACGTCACTTGACCATGGTTCAAAATGACGTGGTCTGTCGCCGAAAGCCCTCGTGTTGCTAAACGGAGTGACGTTAATATCCACTCACTCACTTATTCCTTAAATTAAATTCACATTTTACAACTGTTGATAAATGTGAATATGGTATAAAAAATGTTTAGTATAAACCAAAAATAAAAAGTGCAACCCTTAAACGTTCATGATCATTCGATTTTGGCCGTTTGACATGTTACCTTGAACCATTTATAGTGTAGTAATACAATGGCGACCTATAATAATAATGTGGCGTGAACCACAGAATACATAAAAATTAATATAATGTTAGTGGGAATATTTAAAGATCATACAATGTGATGACTGGAACCCGCATTATGAGCCACCATTAAAAAGAAACATGATGATAGTTGTAAGATTAAAAAATTAACCTCCCGAATTCTGAACCACCCGACAAAAAAAGTTGATACTTACTCTACTCAGAGGACAGAGTTCAAGACTAAAATAAAAGTCACTTTCAGCTCGTTTATGTTCAACAGGACAAGAGTCGTGGGGGAAGGTGGGGAATTCATGGGAGACTGGCCCTACGAAAGAAAGCACAGGTAAAATACTGGTTATCATCATCAACATCCTTACGATTTCGTCAGCAAAGTGAGAGAAAACAATGTTTAATAAAATTTACTTTTGAAAGTATAATTAAGAGGCAGATACTAACTTTTTTCCCTTTAAAACTCATAGGCCAATTTTAAAAAAAAAGTCAGAATCAGGAAGTGTGCCCATAATTTTTGGTTAGCTTTTTGTTCACGTTTTTGTGTCCCGTGTATTCCATTATTTACACTTGAATTTTAATTTAAAATTTTGGGAGGACAACATGGAAGCTGAAATCTAAATTTGTTTTGAAGATTATCTTTGAACATCTTGAATTAAAAAAATAAGTAATATAAAAAAAATTTAAGTCAATTCCTACTTAGATCAACAAAGAAAATTTTTATTTTGGTTACTTTTTATTAAATAGTTACAATTAATATTAATATGTATATACATATGACAGAATCACAACATTAAGTGGTAATTAATTTTTATCAAGCATCATTAAAGTATCGTATTGTTATCCAAAACAATCGTGTATATAAAATTTCAGTTCAACTGAATGCTTTAAAACGTGAGAAAAAAACATTTTCAAGTTTTGACACAAGTCGCCAAAAGGGTCGCTAAGTCGCTAACGTGGCTATTTGTAATTTTTTAAATAATTAGTTTTAATCAATTAATTTTTATTAATTAAAATTAACTTATTGTATTGTCATCCAAAATAATCATGTATATTAAATTTCAGCTCAATGGAGTGCTTTAAAATGTATTTTATTAACGAGTGAAAATTCCACCAATATAAATAAATAAATAAATAGAGAGTGTGAGTTAATAGCGTAGGAATTTAATAAGGTATTATGTACAATTAAATTAAAGTTTAAAAAAAAGACTGAGAATTCTTTTGAACAGAGTAAAAATTTGGACTTGAATTTATTTCCTATTATTAGATTAGAGATAACATTGAGTTTAAATAATATAAACAATCAAATAGGAATTGAATAAAAATATAATAAGGAGTGCTTGAAATATTTTATTTAATTTGTCATTGCATTTGTTATTTAATATTTCCTTAGAACGTCAGTTGTTTTGGTGTTGACATTTTAATTTATGAAACTAAAGCCTTTTTTAGAATAATCATTTTATTCATATCGTATACTTCGCAAAAATCATAAAAATAATTAACAGTTATAAAAGTGTCAAATATAAGCTAATAAGTTAAACCATTTTTCGCTTTTTAATAGTATAAGAACTACACATTAATCTACTATGAATAGATTAGTACAGCGTTTCTCAAACTGTGGGGCGCACCCCCTTGAGGGGCGTGATAACTCAACGAGGGGGGCGCGAGCATATTGAAAAGTTGAAAACGAAAGTTTATTAAAAAAATTATTAATTTACTGAAAGTAAGCAAACAAAAAAATTCTGACATAATAAAATATAAAATACACACATTTACACTGATATAATACACTTAAAAAAGTATCTGTGTGTACTGTACAATGCATTTTATTATTGATTTAACAATACTAAGTTAAGAACAAGTTTGATAACTACTAGTGACCCCATGGGCTTGTATTAACACTTATCTTAATGATTTGTACGATTTATAAAACTTCCTTAACTGCCGATTAAAAGTTACGCGGTTCGCTGCCCAATGCTACGGTTTTCTATGTAGACGCGCGTATTTTGATGTTTTTTTTGGGGAGGGGGCGGGAGAAAAGGAAGAAATAAGCAAAATCCCCTGAAATAAGCAAATCCTTTGCAAAGACTGTCAAGGTCCTTTTATTGTGTTCCAAGGCCTTAGGAATAATTTTATGGATAGCAGTGCACAGAAAAGATCGTACTTCGGAAAGACGTTTATATACGTCGGTGGCACATAAAAAGTTAAAGTCGTATTGTAGCTTTAGTGTAAAATTATTGTATTATTGAATTCAATACAATGTTATTGTATGATGGGGGGAGCGATGAAAATGATGATTGAATATTGGGTCGCGAGTATTGAAAGTTTGAGAAACACTGGATTAGTATCTATTTGCGGTAAGTCTAACAGACTTACTTGGAGTTGTTGTTTTGTCTTTCCCAAAAGGAAGGAAAGGAAGTTACCAGAGCCTGAGACAGGTTGGACTTCCAGAAGTACGCCTGTCGTTGGCCGTAGTCTTAAGCACCATACAGGGGAGAGTACGATTTAGCTCGGTTCCATCCCAGTTTAGAGGGAGAACACTCCGGAAGTATACCCATGCCGCGAAGGCACTATGCCTTTATAAACATCCATGTCTTCTCCGGGATTCAAACTCAGGCCCTAGCCACTATATTGGATGGGCGACGAGTTAGATATTTAATAACTATGATATAAGATATGATAAACTACTAGACAACACACATAAAAGTTGAATGGAATTTAAGTAATATTTCTACAGAATATTACATTGTGTGACTTTCTATCTAAAATAGAAAATATCAAGAAAAGCATTATTTCTGAATGAAAGATTTCAATCGCGCGGAAAGTGGATAACATTATTTCCTGAAGCAATTATTTTAACTGAAAACATTAAACTTCAACAAATATAGAATGGGCAGAGCTAAATGACTCAGGATTTACTTGTAATTATCGCGATTTAGGAAAAGGAGGGTTTTTTTCTAGTGTGATATGTAGCCACCAAATACAAAGCGAATATCTCAAATGATTAGTAATTATCTATTTTACTGACCTTTCCATTATGTAGGAGGATAGTGAATTCTCGAGTGCGAATTTTACTTAGATTTGAATGGCAAATATGGCGCCAAGACTAAAGGATAGAATCTTTTGAATAAGCCCCCGAATTAGCATTCTTTAATTTATGAACAATTAGACTGCTATTGAATTTCCATTCCCTGTAATGTAAATATTACCATAGATAATATCGATCGAAGAAGGATTAGGAAAACTCTACTCTGAAATGAATCTTTTGATGTGGAAATATATTCATCTGAATTTATTCAAATGGGGAATTATGATTATTTGGGTTGATCGACTTCAATATTCTGATAAAAAGAAAATCAAAATGGGTTTGAATTCGAATTCTTTTAAAACGGAGAGAGAAAGATTGTTAAGAAAATGGCAATCTTTTGCCATGAAAAAGGTATAATCGGAATAATTAGTAATAAAAAGTAATGATTTATTATACCAAAAATATAACGAGCAATAATCTGAAAAAAGGTAAAACATAGCAAAACAAAAGAAATACAAAACATGCAAAGAAATATGCGCCTTTTAAAACTTAAGAAAACAAATAATCATAGCAAAAATAAGTGGAAATATATTGTATTTAATATTTCTTGAACCTTTTATTTAATCAAATGGAATCGAATGCCCAATATTTCACTGACAGTATTAATTATATAACCTTTGCACGTCAATTTTTTATTATGACGTCCCTAAGACAGTGCTTCTCAAACTTTCAATACTGGCGCCCCCCTTTTCAATCATAATTTTTATCGCGCCCCCCTTATACATTAATAATGTGCTGAATGTAATAATAATGCACTTTGACGCTAAAGCTACTATACGTGATCTTAATTATAAACCATACAAATTAATAACATAAGTTTTAATTTTGTATACGTTACTTTTAAGCAAAAAAAATTAATTAATAGGATAATTATGTTATTTTTCCTTTCTCTAATTTTTAAATTGAACATATTGCAAAATGCGGTGGCTACTTAAAAGACAAAATATAGATATCAGCTAAATATAGAAAAAGAACTCAGAGAGTCAATTTCTAATCATAAGCATTTCTTATAAATCTTTTCTTTGCAAGACAAGCCCATAGAAGTCGTTAATACTTATTAAACTTGTTCTTAATTTAGTATTAATTAATTAGCTATAAAATACTCTGTGCAGCACACACACTGATACATTAAAAGTATACCGGCTGAAGTACCCGCTCTTTGCACGAGTTCATTTATAAGAAAATAAAACCTCATTGATAAAATAGCTGAATTGTAAGGAGAGTAAAGCCAAGAAGTGCGCGACAATGTTTACAAAAATATAAAATGATTTTTTAAAAATGATTGTTCAAATTATAATTAGTTTTAAGCGAATTGTAACTTTAAGCCTCACAGAATTAGCATTTATAATTGACGTTAAGTAATGAACAATAATATAAAATTCCGATGAAGAATAATTGTATTATTTTTAACATTTAAAGCGAAAAGACTTCAACCCGGAAGCAGGTGCGCACTCGATACGGTCGAGCGGGGTTATTGAGTCACCCCAATCTTTTTTTATATATATATATATAATTATTTTATTGTACACGATGCAAATCGTGATTCTAGTGAATAATTTAATTGAGAGAAAGTAAACTTACCTATTTTCAAGGAATTTTCAATTTTTCTTTGGTAACAAATAAACAATTTTGCCAGAATTAACTATTTCGTGATCTGTGTGTCCCGCGTGACCACTTTCGGGTAAACAGTGTATTCATTATGATAATGTTACTGCTGAAAAACGTTTTTCGTTATGCTTTATATGTTTGAGAATACTTATAAAATTAAGTCTTGGCCAAGTAATCCTTCAAAGTGCTCTCCGTGGTTTTCCAGATATCATAAAACTCTTTTGCATAGAAAAAAGCGCAACAGAGAAATACATTACTTACAACTTCCTTGAATGAGAAACAAACACTTATAAGAGAGGGGTCATAACTAACTGTACCAATAACTTAGAAGGTCAAACAGATTATCTGCAAAAACAGATTACAGCTATAAAAAATGTGCATTATTTCAAATATAATCACAGTGATGAATTTCTTATGTTCCTAAATTTTTTCGATTCTGGGTCTGGGATCTGTTTTTTCTATGAAAGATTAGTTAGTATGTTCGATTTAAAAAAAAAAAAAACGTAATAAAAAATCTCTCATCATGGGATTACAGCAAATAAAATAAAAGTTTTTTTATTTGGTTATAGGATCAAAGATAGATAATTAGGTATTGAATAAGTTTTTATTTTTGAGAGAGATGACATAATATCGCTTATAAAGTAAAAGTGCATTTTTTATTACGTCTGAAAGTATTTTGTTTTAATTCATTCCAGTAAATGAATTATTTTTTAATTCTTTTATTTTCGATACGCTCGCGCCCCCCTTGTAAGGTTATCGCGCCCCCCCAGGGGGGCGCGCCCCACAGTTTGAGAAACACTGCCCTAAGACTCTTTTCAAACCATTTTGGAAAAATATTGCCTTCCATTTTTGAAAACTCGTGAGGAGGCTCCATGTGTTCCAAAACGAATTCCCTTTTACAGACAAAAAACAATTCTATCAAAGACTGAAAAATTATTCTATTGTTATTAGGATTTTAAAATTGGGTTGTGGATGTGAGCATCGTCGTGTTTAAATATTAGTTTCAGTCATTGAAAAGTTTAACAAAGGAAAATAAATGATTTTCTGGAATCATTATATAGAGTTTGAGCTCTTGATATCTACATAGGAAGCTTGTCTATCGTTAGAAAACCTTCCCCCAACACATCACACACATCATCAGCAGACTGCATTCTGCAGAATTTCTTTTGCCTTTACGCAAGTCCTACCAGTTGCTTGACCCTTTGCCTTAAAGCTTTAACTTGACCAGTTGCTTGACCATCCATTAGAGCCACCAAGATTTCTTCCTTTTTCCAGGGGTGAACAACACTAAAAGTGATTTTCAGCGTGTCCTATGATTTGAAGTTCCACAGAAGGAATTTTTAACTCATCACTTTTTAATGAGGAATTTAAGTAATATTCTTTTATAAACAATGTATCCTGTTTTTTTTCTAATTCTGCTACTCGTCCTTTCAAATCTTTAATGTTGATGCTTTGAGTATTCCCAGATTTGCAATTTTCTGATTTTTTATCAATCTCCTATCATTTCTCTCATCTCTGCTACTTATGACTGAACTACTTATGTCCTGTTACTTAAAAGGGTGTCTCTGATCAATGTCTCACCGTGTAAGTCGTTTTAGTCTTTAAAACCCGAAAAGTATAACACGTCAGCCTATTTAGGGGACTACAGTAATTTACTGCATTTTCCCCTCTTTTCCTTTCAATCCGTGGATTGAAAATAACTAATCCTCTCATAATTGAGTCATCGCATTTTAAAGAAATTTAAATAGAATCATAATTCTGTGAAGTTGCGCCATATATTAAGGTAATCACATATCTTGAATCACACAGTATTCGATACTTGCATAATTTTTGGTTTTATTCATGATTTATGAACACATTAAATTTCAGAATTTTCAGATGCTGTTAAGTTTTTATTTTTAAGAATTCATTTTGTTTCTGTGTAAAATCCTAAATAACTAAATTCCTTGAAAAATTATTCTCAAGTTAAAGTCCTTTTTATTTTGCGTTTTTTCAGAACTTAAAAATAAATATGTGTTTACCAATCAGACGAAGATAAAAGTAACTATTTAAACATATAAATGGAAAATATTTTTTTTAGAATTCCTTAATATACTATTAAACTGTGTATAAAGTTTCAAACTCTTCTATAAAATCCTTTTCTTTCATCAGAATGATTTAATGACAGAAAAACATTACTCTCTTTAATAAAAATCAAATTTTTAACACACAGATACATTGTTCTGTTTTAATAATTCAAACAATAATACTTTTATATATATTATATAAAAAAAGAATATTTTAAATTTAGTTAAAATAGTATTCTTTCTCAAATATATGCATATTTATATATTCATTGAAAAAGCCAGAGACATAAGATTTTATCTCTACAATTAACAGTATATATTAATAATTCAAGCTTTAAAAACCGATTTTCGTGAAAAGTTAGTAATTTTATTGTAAATACATTATACTTTAATATATAAAAAACGAATCCTTACTTCAACTCTCCATCCAAACTGCACACATTTCTGAACAGAAGCAGTTTCGTATAATGAGATTATTCTAGTGTCGCACAGGCTGATAAATCTGTATGCTCAGTCAAGCACAAAGCTATATTATCGCGTTGAAATACAAAAGCGTCTTCTTCCTAGTCATTTATTTCACTTGAACACAATGCCTTCGTTTCACACAGTGCTGTACAGAGTGTTACGATCAGCCTCATTAATTCTCCGGAAATGTAGATATAATGAATACTGTAATTTATTGGACTGGTTAATAATATAAAGTCTGTGAAAGCCTGCGACATCCCTAGTTCGAGTTTTTGAGGCAACTTTAATAAATCGTAAACAAAATCCGTTGGCTCCTGGTCATTTTTCTGCTGGCTCGCATAAAATCTGATCTGTAAATATTTTTTGTTTCGGATCGCGGGGAATGCTTTTGACAATTCTGCTTTCAGCTGGGCAAATTCTGTGGCGGTATTCTGCACTAAAGTTGATCCGAATATCTGATACCAATCTTGGGCTCTTCCCAGGAGATGACTTTTCAAATAAGCACATGCTAAATCACTGGGTATATTTCTAGTTATTTTATTTGATTATCAATACCGTCCAAGAAGTCGGTCACATTTTCGGACCCGGAAAAGTTTACTTCTAGTAAAACATTAAACCCATTCGAGCTTCCTACCCCGGGGTCATATAAATTAAATCTTGTTGGGTCCCATTGTGAAAAGGCCCCCCTCGGGTGAACTTCTCTTAGATTATCTGCGTGAGCTAGAGGTGTAGGGTCAACTAAAGAATGCGAAGTAGCCATGCTCTTAATATGACTTTATTAAGAACTAAAACTTAAACTTTTAACATTAGATAATGGTTATATATGTGAGAATCTACGATGAACAAACACACAATACAAGTAATATCGAAATAACCTTACTCGGACCACTATCAATATCTAACCCACCTAATCTCAATTCCAATAATTACACAAGTCCTAATATTAAATATTCAATCCTACCTTAATCCAATCGCAGTTCCGATACTAGGGACTGGCATCTTTATGTGAGTGCAATGGTATGCACCTTGACCTAATGGCTTTATCTTCGGAATAACCTCCGTTGGCCGTCCTTTCACAATTGTATCACACACAATCACTCACATAACATTCCCCAAATTGCCATCTCACTTACTGAAACTTCTATTACTTAAAAGCTATCTAATTTGCATTTAATCTTCACGTTTCACTTCTTGGGTTTTGGTTGGAAAAGAGTTGTCATTAATCTTGGCCGCAAAAAGTACCCAAAGGACATGTTAAAGGAAAGACGCGTGAGCCCGTCACAAATCTTCATCTATAATCTTTGTCAATATCATCTTAAAGGCTTATTTATGTAATATTTGCTATGTAAATATTATAAATACGTTACAGACCTTAAGAAGTGGGGAAGCTGTATAATAATGCTTTAGTCATTTATGTGTATAAAACAATTCAGCTCACGTTAACTTGATATAGTGTTTAAACTAGCATTTTTTTAATGTTATATAATGGACCATTCTTATGTGATTCACAGCAAAGTGACTATGATGATATAATTGAGCTGATTTTTCACTTATCTAGCATGCACCCCACGTCACGTGAGGACTTAGAGGCTCAACTGCATTCAAAATGCGGCTATTCTCTTTATTCTTCGTGGCAGTTTTCATCGATGAATGCTTTTTTTTTCTTTTTCTAATGGGCTGCATGTTAGCAACAAAGCATTTGCAGACATAGAAAGTCCCCTAAGGGTGAGAGCCGTTTCATGATGGCACCATCTAGTGGCGTCTTCCGCTACTAAATTTGGACTCGATTTAATTTTAGTTCAAGCTCTCATCAGATGCTAAAAATTGCCGTGGTTTAATTTTGCCGAGAGTGTAGAACCAAATTGACTCTCAAGATATCTTTTCACTCATGACATGACAATCATATGACATGCGTGCCTAAGATTTTAACATCCGGAAAATATATCGAATCCAGCTGGGATCAAACCCGCAACCTTAAGCTTAGGATACCAGGGCATGCTATCTCTAAGCCACTGAGCCGACTCCTCGATGAATGTTTGAAGCATAATTTTCGACATTGCATTTAAAACTTTGAAATTGCGAGTCGACATCCCCACGAGACTGCATACCACGTAACTACAATCATGAACACAGAGTTTAAAAAGTTTTAATGTCGTTTATAACGTTTTCAAGAATTTAAGAATAAAAAATATGTATTAATTTTGTTATTCTTATTTTAAATATTTTTTTCAGATTGATGATAATATTAATGCTTGTTAGAAGTCTAATATGACCATGTTTCGAAATATTATACGAAGAGACAAAAAATCATCTAATCCAGGAAGATATCGATAAGTCATTTGCATTCTAATCCACCAATATATGTTAAATTTAACAAAGATACATCCAAGAAAATATCATAAAGTTAACTTAAAAAGCACATAATTCCTTATAATAATTGACTTTTTAAAATTTTTATCAACTAATCAGTAGTTTCAATCAAATAAGGAAATCAGCATAACGTTCAATCATATTAAAACTGTACTTAGAGTGACAAAACTCCTTCCGGTTGCTTGATGTGGAACTAGGATGTTAGCTTAAATTCTGTCCCTTTTTTGGAGGGAGGGGGTTCAAAACCATGAGGACTATCTCTTATAAGCTCCTGCATCCAAGTGCAACGTTCAAAAGCAATCAGTCGATTATATAAAAAGAGTTGAAGTAAAGAATTTAAATATAATTAAATAATGCTTAGTTATTTCGAAATAAAAATAACAAAAACCACGCATATTTCTGAATAGAAGCTAATCCATGCATGAGTATAAAGCTGTGTTTGTTTGTTTGTTTGTTTGTTTGTTTGTTTGTTTGTTTGCTTTTAAATTTACTCAAAATTTGAAACTCATATATAAGCCAAATTGAAAAAAAATCCTGCAATTTTCAAACATGTTGCCATAAGGAGGAAAATTCTGCCAAACGATGGTAGCTCTATATTTATGTTAATTTTAACACATTTTTTCCATTCTTTTGTAATTTTGTATAATATCTGTGCTACTCTTATTATCAACATTTTTTATTCATGTGGAAAAAGAGCTGAAAGAGAAACTCGTAACTGACCAACTACAGGCAGTGCCGTGCACACATCCCCTTCAGCTTAAAATTATCTGTGCACCTTACTACAGGTTATCAAGTTTTCTGAAAATTTAAATTACATGTATGGATGTTACGCATTTTTTTGAAAATGGAGAAACAAGCTTGGTAGAGGATGAAAAGGCATTTCGAATTAGGGAAGGTGTCAAGATTAAAAAGAAAACTCGTGATCATCGACTTAAGTTTCATGCATAAAATTCACCACATGATCACATGAATTTAAACAGTATTATGAATGAGTGTGAACTTTGCGAACTGTTCGGATACTCAGATTCTGACACTGGTTTTGAAAAATTTACGTGATTTACTTCCTTCCCTTAGAATAAAAGTTACATTCAAACCACCTCTAAAAAATAAAAGATTAAAGTCGCTTGTCCATGCCTAACGGGAAATGTTTTTAAAAAAGATTTTCCCAAGGTACTTTTCTTTCCAGATTAGCAGATCCATGCTTAAACCGACCTTCTTACATTAGCTTGGAAAAATTCCGAAAAGTTTCAGCTCATACTGATAATGCTAAGGTACATACATTTATAAAAGAAAGACATACTTCAAATTCATAACTCAAACTCATTAAGAAGGCAGTGTTGTGATTCAAAGAAGATCTGCGTGTTTCAAATCAGTACACTAGATTAAATATATATATTTTGTGTGTGTGTGTGTGTGTGTGTGTGTGTGTGTGTGT